>JAJOZX010008866.1:0-180021 GCA_023014485.1 Bathynomus jamesi | reverse complement strand
GGGATGGGTGGGTAATGGGGGGGGGGGGTAATGGGGGAGGGGGTTAGCCCCCAAGTTGCATGAATAGGGGTGAGGGGTGTAGTGCCAACCCGTTTATTTATTTATGGTACTGGACACCCTTTTAATTACGTTAATTCACTTCACTGACACCCTTTAAGTTGGGCGTACCCTTTAATTTTATTTCAAATTATTTCTATTTTCGTCCAGGATGACTCGGCCTATCCAGACGGATGGCCCTTTAAATTGATAGGCGTAAGTTCTTCGGCTTTCCAGAAGCCTACTTTGAATGTTAATTCACCCTCAGCTAACAAGAGAGGCCTATTGCAAGGTATCTAAAACAACACACGCCCTCTTATAAAGTTTATTAAATGTCACTCGAAACAGTACATGAATTTAGAAATTTATTCTGAAGTAAATTTATCAATTTCCATACAATGCAATCCAATTTTAAATTCAAAGACAAAGTTCACAGTTATCTGAATTTAAATCGTTTAAATTTACCAATTTTCCGTAAAATACAGTTCAATTATAAATCCAAGGAAAAAGTTCACAGTTATCTGAATTTAAGTAATTTATATAGAGGGCTTTATATTTTAGTGCAACAAAACAAATAACGAGAAATGAAGTGGTCGAAATCGACGATGAAATTTGAAGAATTATTCTACTTACGACTGCAGATGACAAATTGCTCTCAATTGTGCTGCGTACGGACCGCAGATTTACGGCCCACCCAAAAGCAAAACGACAATCTACCAAATAACGGGACTTACTTCCGAACCCAAATTGACGGGTTCAGTAAACTAGGGCCCAGACGTACCCCGTTTAGCATTTAATTGGAGCCAAATTAAATTAATGGAAAGTTCACAAAATTCTTGGTCCGTTGGTTAACATTAATTAAGATCCAATCAAGTTCTCGGTTAAGGTCGCTAACAATAAAATTCTTATGCACAAGTTTCCGCGTAAACGAATGAAATGCAATACAAGTTCTTAATTTCAATTTGGAGACAATTTATACTTTCAGTTCTAAATTTTCTTACACCACAAGTCTAAATGAGTTTATTTAGCCACAGTTAATTTCAAGGAGGACGACTACCAACTGACTTAACAATTTTCGAATTTACTTTACAATTTTGAAGGACCCCGCCTTCCAATGTTCTGAAAGCCTATCAAACCATTTGTTTTTCCCAAGACCGTCCCCCAGAAGGCTATTACCCATACAAGAGGGAAAGAAGGCGTCTTTACTACGTTTCCCAGGATCCTGGGCCCCCTGATTGGAGCTGGACCTGATTTCCGAGTATAGACCCCTCCTTCTTCCCAAAAATACATTTAAATATAGTTAACAGATTCGAAGTCCCAATTTTATGGTTCAATTTTAGCAAGCGTCTTCGAATCTGCCTTACAAAAGTCGCACCATCCCGCGAAACGAATCCAAAAATTTTCGACCCAGCGAAAGAGGAACCCAACCATTTGCATATACACCAAATCCGTTGGATTGCCCTTCCCGTTGGGGTCGGGTCTCGGTGATAAACCTCTGTCCCCACGTGGTCGGCTTTATCCTTCCCTGAGAATCCGAATTAAGATATAACAAACGTTAAACAATCTGAAACACTTCTGATTTATTCGTTCATGAATGTTTATAAGCCAAACCACACTGCGTTCAGAGATGTACACAACGAAATCTTAAAACTAAAATTCCTGCACTTATTTTATAAAAGATTTCTGCATGCAAACTTCATGGTTACGACATCCCTCCCCTCCTTTAATTTTGCACTCCGATGCAAACTTTCTTAACTAGGGTCGGGTATTATCACTTTACTCACAATTTTCACAAAATTTTCCATTTACTTGTCCCCTTTATTGGGACACTAACACTGACACATTTTATTTGTCCCCTTTATTGGGACACTAACACTGACACATTTAGTTTTAGTCATCCTCGGGTTCTTCGTAGTGTACTCGAGGTCGGGGCCTAAGAGCATACAGACGCTCAAACGGTGGCCCTGTGAAAGCAGCCTGTCTGCTTTCTCCGGGGGACCCTATTCCCATAAGGTCCCCGCGAGGAGGTAGTTCGGAAGCACCTGGCGGCTCCTGCCCGCCACTCGGTCCTGCCAGGGGGCAGGAGGTGCACTCCGGTTCACCTCCACGGGTCGATGTTCCTCCGTTCCCTGGGCGAAGCTCTCGGGGAGGAAGTAGCTCGGAGGCGCCCGGCGGATCCCCTTCCGCCACTCGGTCCTGCCAGCGGGCAAGAAGCGCACTCCGGTTCACTTCCCCTTGTTGATGTTTCTCCGGTGTCGAGGGCGGAGCTCCAGAGAGGAGGGGCGGTGGCCCTTCCCCCATCTCATCCCCTGCGCCGTCAGCCCCGCCTTGTCGCTCGACGTCCCATGGGGCCTCGATGCTGCGGCGGATGCGGTCTCGATGGATCACTATCTGATGTCCAGTGATCATGTGACGCAGGAGATAAGTGACTGGAGTCTTCTGTTCGATGATGATGTATGGACCCTCGTACCGGGGCTCCAACTTGCCTCTACCCGGTCGTGGGTAATCAATGTACACCAAGCCATGGGGCGCCTTCTCTTCGAACGGCTTCAATTCCTTGATTCCGTTAGCCTTCTCGTATCTCCGCATGAACTCTTCCACTCGGCGGTAGATTTCGCTCAGACTCCTCTTTCGGTCTTCGGCGTATTCCTCTGGGTTGTACGGGCTCACGCACGCCTCCTGTGGCATGCGAAATAGCTTTGAAGGTACGTTGGGGGTTCGCCCGTACATCAAGAAGAATGGAGAATATCCCGTGGCTCGGTGCACTCTGATGTTCAAGGACAACTCTACGGTGTCGAGGATTTTATCCCAGTCTCGTCCAGTTTCTTCACAAAGTATGCGGAGTTTGATGCATAACTCTTTATTCAGACGTTCGATCTTCCCGTTGCTTTGGGGATGGTATGCGGCGGTCCGTTGGTGTTGTACTTCCCAAACCCTGAAGAGCTCCTGCAAGGTAGCGTTCCAGAACTCCTTACCTTGGTCGGATACTACCGCGGAAGGGGCGCCCAGTTTGCACAGTATCAAACGATGGAACTTGTCCGCCACCTCCCGGGCCGTCTTGTCCTTCAAAAATAGAGGTCCCGTAGGATTTCTGTAGTCCCTATAGCTCCCGGATGAATGCTCCCGACGTCAGTGTGGGCTTTCCAAATGAGCTGCTCTCCAACTTTTTAGGAACTACGATGACCTCTCTTCCGTTCGCATCGATGTAAACCAGCAGGTTCCTCACTAGTTTGACTCTCGACGGCTGGATGGGCTTGGTTACGGGCCAGCTGAAAGCCTTCCCTTCTTCGATGGCTGTTCGAATTGCCGCTATTTCAACGTCCTTCTGCTGGTTTGCTGATTACCTTGCGATCAATGATCGCTTTTTTTTTTTCGGATATTGCGTTCACAAACTCCTTCGTCACTCCAGGCGGGCGGGACAACCAATCGGCCACTCTGTTGAGTTTGCCTTTCACGTACTCGATGAGAACGTCGTAGTCTTGCAATGTCATAACCGAACGCTCTAGTCTTCCATTGGGCTCTCGGTGTCCTTCCCTCAGAAGCCACTTCAACGGCTTATGGTCAGAACGGACGATGACACTCTGCCCAAATATAACATTGCTTCAATTCCTTTTTGTTAGTTGGCCTCTGGGAGTTTTTGATGGCCTCTTCTTTGGATTCCTGTGGCTTCACCCCGTTCCTGGTGACCACATGGCCTAAATACCCCACCTGGGACTGTAATAACTGACATTTTTCCAACTTTACCTTTAAGTTGGCGGTGCGTAGGCTATCCAAGGCTCGTCGTACCCTCTCGTCATGTCTTCTAAAGACCTTCCAAGGACAATGAGGTCATCCAAGTAAATCTACTTCCTTGTCCAGTTGCTTCCAAAATAAAATTCATTACTCTTTGGAACACTGGTGGACTATTGGACAACCCAAACGGGACCACCCTGAACTCGAAATGACCGCTTCCCGTGGAGGAGGCAGTTTTCGAGATGCTATCGTCGTGAATGGCCAACTGCCAATATCCCGAGCGTAAATCCCTGCTCGAGAAGTAATGAGTCCCGTGCAGCTTGGCCAAGGTTAGATATTTGTCCTTGCTGCCATGGTCCCAAGGTCTATAGTCTACACAAAGCCTCAGGGCCCTACGCTTCTTTTCTTCAATCGCTTCCCACTCTGGACTCCTGTGGTCACTCTTCATTCCTAGTGATCACGTGGTCCTGGCACTCTCTACCTGTGACGGTAGTAGTTAATCTTTTCTTTCCCTCGTCGGTCTTCTTCCCTTTGAGAGCGACGGACATCGGTGAACATGCGTCTTGAGGTGTTTTCAATCTCTTCTTAGTCACTTGTGGAAATTTGACTCTTTCTCACCGTGACACTTGTTCCATTTTTTCTTTTCGGGCGAGGAATCAAACGGCTGTTCCGACTAACCTCCCCGTTCTCGTTGCCTCAACCACCATGCCGATGTCATCTTATCTTCAAGGTAATACTCTTTAGTCGTCACTTTATTTCTCAAGAGTAACTTTACCGCCTCCTTGGAAAGTGTTAACTTCCCGTTGAGATTTCCGCTCTGTGATCTTGCAAACCACGCTGAGCCTCACTGCACATTCATTGCAGCGGAGAGTAGACGTCCAGGGGAAACCATACCCCAAATTTTCTTCTCCGTCTATTCCTTTTCATTTAACTTCCCTTTGGGATTCTGCTCGACAACTTCTCCAAGTATCCTCGAGCCTTCCGCATATCCCATGCAGCGGAGAATAGACGTCCAGGGGAACTCATATCCCCATATTTTCCTCACAATTACCAATGGAAACGACCAGGGGGAACGGCTATGCTGTATCACTCCTTGATCCAGCATTTCTGCTATTTGTCGCTTTACCTCCTCCTCGTGTGTAATAGGTATCCTGTAGGGTCGCCTAAAGATGGGAGGATGATCCTGGGTTTCCAACTTCATTGGCATCAGGTTATTATAACCCAATGGCTCGCCATCCATTGAGAAGACATCTGAATAATCCCTTAGCCACTCTTCGACGGTTTTCCTTTCTTTGTCGGAGAAGGATTTCCAACCAAGGACATAGGACTTGAGGCGTGTCACTCGTTCTTCGAAGTCCTTCTTCGATGCTTGACTTCCTTTCACCGTGACATTCGTTCCAATTTGGGGTGAGCGTCGACCGGCCGTGTCGACTACCCTCCCTATTAGCTCTGCCTCCGTCACTAGGCCCACGACGTCTCCTTTTTCGCCAAGTATTCTTCGTCATCCTGATTGATCATCAGTAACCTTATCTTCCCTGTGGGATCCTGCTCGGTAACATTTTTAAGTTTCCCCGAGCTTCACTGCACATCCCGTGCAGCGGAGAATAGACGTCCAAGGGAACTACGTCCCCGGGTTTCATTCTGACTTCTCGCGTCAGAATCACGGCGGCCACCTTTAGTTTTTCGTGCGGGATTGCCTCTACCAGAGTCACCCTCGCACTATCTTCACTGTCTACTCCCTTTCTTGGATGGTTACTGTTTCATTCAGAGTGACTGTCCTCTTCCGGTGGTCTACTTCGTACCTTTGTTTCGTCTTCATATCCTCCGAAACAACACGCCTATAGTCAAGTCTTGCTGAGCCTCTGGAATTATACAGACACAAAAGAATTCTTCAACCCCCCTTCCCATAGTCAAACTTACTTCTACTCCCTTACATGAATGGGCGGGGCCGGTGCAACTGTGTACTGAGAAGTTGGCAACTGTCCAAAGAAGGCTCCCGATGTTCTTGTGCATAGCTTATGTCAATGTGACGGAAGCTCCACCATCGTCAGCGCGGTGGAAGCTTGTTGAGCGACGAGTACTGGTAGGGTGATCAGTCCTAGCCGACGGACTCGCCGCTACTTCCTCTGAAGCTATTCGGGAGGCTTCTCCTTCCAGTCCTGCGAAGGTTTGCTCGAGGGCACGCCTCTTCCCAATTTCGCATTTGCTGACAAATCTTGCACTGGCTCCGGCCACTTTCTTCCATTGTTTCCTCTTTGGAGTCTCTGTCTTCATTTGACTTGGTTTGTTTTCTCTTCTGGTTTCTCATGGGGTTGTAGTCACATTCTTGAGTTGTGTTATTCCTCCTGTGACCAGTGTCACAGTTCTTCCTTCTGGGCTCTCCTCTCTTGCTGGACTTGTCTCCGTCGTTCACCTCCACATCCTTGATGTTGTCCTCCTTCGTGGCTGTTCTTTCTTCTGGATGTTGTGAGTTGTAGTCCCAGGATGTGGGAGGATTTTGCAGTTTCTGCAGTCTTCGGCTTCTGTCATGTGGCGTTTCTTCTCTTAGGACCTCTTCATCTCTTAGTCCTAAGCTTGGGTTGTTTACCGAAAACTGGGTTGATTCCATCCAATAGTCCCGAAAGGATGTTCCTTTGATGCAATTACAAGCATACTCCGGCATAACGGTCTTCAACGCGTCCTTAGGTATGCCCACTTTAATATGTCTCCTTATGGGATTAGCCTGAACCAAGGCATTACCTGACTTAATAATCTTGGGGCAATTGTTGAGTCTCACCTTTTCCTTCCTGACGGCGTTTGGGCTGGTTCCTGGGTTCTTGTGCCCGTTCGCCCATAAACTTCGGCGAACTTCCTTTCACTGTGTGTCCAAAAGTCGTTTGCTCAGGACCCTTACTGCCTGTTCACGTTGCAAAGGTAAGCTAGTACTCTGTAATACCTGTACGACGGTTTCTATATTCTTCTGCCGGTCTTCGTCGGTGCGGTGTTTCTCGTCTCTTGTGGTGTGTGTATTTCTGTCCGGGTTCTTCGGTATGGCTTCTGGGTTCTCTGGTCTCCACCCAACCCTTTCTTGCGTCGAAAGTTCTTCTTCTGTAACGGGAGGAACTAGAGAGATTCTTCGGGGACGAACCCCCGACCTTCGGTTGTCCCAATACTCCAGCTGCGGAGTAATCATTACAAGGTCTTCCAGTTTCGACCCTCTTCGGTTTATTTCTTTCTCTAATTCCTTGCATTCCTTGAGTAACCGAATAATGTTGGCAAAATTTATCCTTTTTAAATTTTCCAAACTTTCTGTACTTATTTCGTTTAAGTTCATTGGTTCGGAATCACTCATGTCACTTGTACTTTCTCCTTCATTCGTTATTTCCCCGCTCTTTACCGACATCGCGAAGCTTGTTTATCTATTTTTATTTCAAGACTTTTAAAACTGTAATCACTGTTAGCGACACTTTTTACTGTTACAATTATTTCAAAAAATTACTTTTCCAAATACTTTATACGTTCCTGCTTTACTGTCACGCAAATTTATTTTAACAAAAAGTTACACTCTTGCTACCAATACCTTGCAATAGGATCCCACTTCTGACACCATTTATGTAGTGCCCAACCCGTTTATTTATTTATGGTACTGGACACCCTTTTAATTACGTTAATTCACTTCACTGACACCCTTTAAGTTGGGCGTACCATTTAATTCTATTTCAAATTATTTCCTATTTTCGTCCAGGATGACTCGGCCTATCCAGACGGATGGCCCTTTAAATTGATAGGCGTAATTCTTCGGCTTTCCAGAAGCCTACTTTGAATGTTATTCCCCTCAGCTAACAAGAGGGCCTATTGCAAGGTATCTAAAACAACACACGCCCTCTTATAAAGTTTATTAAATGTCATTCGAAACTACATGAATTTAGAAATTTATTCTGAAGTAAATTTATCAATTTCCATACAATGCAATCCAATTTTAAATTCAAAGACAAAGTTCACAGTTATCTGAATTTAAATCGTTTAAATTTACCAATTTTCCGTAAAATACAATTCAATTATAAATCCAAAGAAAAGTTCACAGTTATCTGAATTTAAGTAATTTATATAGAGGGGCTTTATATTTTAGTGCAACAAAACAAATAACGAGAAATGAAGTGATCGAAATCGACAATGAAATTTGAAGAATTATTCTACTTACGACTGCAGATGGCAAATTGCTCTCAATGTGCTGCGTACGGACCGCAGATTTACGGCCCACCCAAAAGCAAAACGACAATCTACCAAATAACGGGACTTACTTCCGAACCCAAATTGACGGTTCAGTAAACTAGGGCCCAGACGTACCCCGTTAGCATTTAATTGGAGCCAAATTAAATTAATGGAAAGTTCACAAATTTCTTGGTCCGTTGGTTAACATTAATTAAGATCCAATCAAGTTCTCGGTTAAGGTCGCTAACAATAAAATTCTTATGCACAAGTTTCCGCGTAAACGAATAAAATGCAATACAAATTCTTAATTTCAATTTGGAGACAATTTATACTTTCAGTTCTAAATTTTCTTACACCACAAGTCTAAATGAGTTTATTTAGCCACAGTTAATTTCAAGGAGGACGACTACCAACTGACTTAACAATTTTCGAATTTACTTTACAATTTTGAAGGACCCCGCCTTCCAATGTTCTGAAAGCCTATCAAACCATTTGTTTTTCCCAAGACCGTCCCCCAGAAGGTTATTACCCATAGAAGAGGGAAAGAAGGCGTCTTTACTACGTTTCCCAGGATCCTGGGCCCCCTGATTGGAGCTGGACCTGATTTCCGAGTATAGACCCCTCCTTCTTCCCAAAAATACATTTAAATATAGTTAACAGATTCGAAGTCCCAATTTTATGGTTCAATTTTAGCAAGCGTCTTCGAATCTGCCTTACAAAAGTCGCACCATCCAGCGAAACGAATCCAAAAATTTTCGACCCAGCGAAAGAGGAACCCAACCATTTGCATATACACCCAAATCCGTTGGATTGCCCTCCCGTTGGGGTCGGTCTCGGTGATAAACCTCTGTCCCCACGTGGCTCGGCTTTTATTCCTTCCCTGAGAATCCGAATTAAGATATAACAAACGTTAAACAATCTGAAACACTTCTGATTTATTCGTTCATGAATGTTTATAAGCCAAACCACACTGCGTTCAGAGATGTACAACGAAATCTTAAAACTAAAATTCCTGCACTTATTTTATAAAAGATTTCTGCATGCAAACTTCATGGTTACGACAGGAGGTTTTGGGAGATACCAGATTCAGAAATGTTGACACAATGTGAAGCTCAAAATTTTCACGGCTGCGTTCTTTTCAGTAGTTTAGCCTGTCTAACCGTCAGCGAAGCGACGGGAACTGTACTAGTAATCTAATAATAAAAAGGACGCAGTTACAAACATGAAACTTCACCCATATATATATATATATATATATATATATATGCCCGGTTATGTCAACTGAATGCCCGATTAGATTAATTGAATACCCGGTAGGTTAATTGAAAGCCCGGTTAGGTTAATTGTACGCCCTTGACGATTGGTTAGGTTGAGTCTTGATATTTTCGTTAAAGCTAACGAATATATCACGACTTACCTAACCAATCGTCAAGGGCGTACAGTTAACCTAACCAGGCATTCAATTAACCTAACCGGGCATTCAACACCCAGGTGCACAACCTCGGGACCTAATCAATATGTGTGTGAAGTTTCATGTTTGTAACTGCTTCCATTTTGGACCTAAAGCTAACGAAAATATCACGACTTAACCTAACCAATCATCAAGGGGGGTACAGTTGACCTAACCGGCATTCAACACCCAGGTGCCCAACCTATATATATATATAGCGTTCAACATCCACCTGGCAACGCCGGGTCGCTCCGCTAGTATTATATATATATATATATATATATATATATATATATTATATATATATATTTTTTTTTAACTGCAAACAACACAGAGTATAATTAATGTAAGAACGACGTTTCTGTAGAAGAGCGTTCCGCACAAGATGAGGAGGAAGAACGAACAAATGAAAAATGAGGTACCTCCCAGGAATCGAACCCGGGATCATCCAATTGCCGGTGGTCGATATGCTATCCACTACACCAAGGACCTCGATCAATCAGAAGTCGTAATTTTCCTCCATACGAGCAGAATCAAATGCCCTGAGGGGTCACCTTCGCATGCCGTACATATATACATTTTAACTGCAAACAACACACAGTATAATTAATGTAAAGAACGACGCTTGTGTAGAAGAGCGTTTCCGCACAAATGAGGAGGGAGAACGAACATAGCGTCGTTCTTTACATTAATTATACTGTGTGTTGTTTGCAGTTAAAATGTATATATGTACGGCATGCGAAGGTGCCCCCTCAGGGCATTTGATTCTGCTCGTATGTAGGAGAATTACGACTTCTGATTGATCGAGGTCCTTGGTGTAGACTGTAGTGGATAGCATATTCGACCGGCAATTGGATGATCCCGGGTTTGATTCCTGGGAGGTACCTCATTTTTCATTTGTTCGTTCTCCCTGCTCATCTTGTGCGGAACGCTCTTCTACACAAGCGTCGTTCTTTACATATATATTATATATATATATATATATATATATATAGTAGAGAGAGAGAGAGAGAGAGAACTTCAAATATATGATATACTTTGAAATGTTTTCTTTTTCTTTTTCTTTTTTAAGGTACAACCAAAATAAAAATTACGAATACACAACTGAATATAATATGTAATATGTTAGTCATGATTAAATTATGATTAAAAACATAACATAAATGAATAAGTATAGATAAATTTAGAATACAAAAACAAAGTAATACTTAAAAATACAGTACCTATATACAAGGTGGCGCAAAAGTCTAAAATTCTGTACCGATTCATCGATTTGTTGTACCTGGTATTCCATGCATTAAAACCAAGTTCACCCTCTGGTCTATTGTTAATTTCGTAGCCATCCCTACCTAAAAGAAAAAATAATATATTATAGTCAACACTGAAAATTCCTATGATGCGCGACTTTTGCGCCACCATGTATATTAAATCTTAAGTCATTATTATTGTGTATATATGATAGAAAATGGGTGATTTTTAAAATGGAGACAATTTAAATTGATGATTAACATGTTTTGATTTCTTTCCTTGTCGAATATAATGAATGTCTCGACAAACTACAAAATATTATTTATCTGCTATAACTTTGTAAGTTAATAATATCTAATGTACTGTAAATTAATGTTCATACATTTGTAAATAAAAGTAAAGGGTGCCAATTCGATTATGTCTTTAATGAATCCACTTGAACGATTAAGAAAACAGGTATCAGATAAATATCCTTATTGCTAGATTGTCAGCACAATTTCCCTATATGAGAGTATCACAAAAGGTAGAAACAAGAGTATGATACGGAAATAATAAAATTTGTTCAGGAATTACAGGTATAAATTAAACATCAGCAACACCTTTAGAAATGGTTTCAGATATGGTTCTTTCTCTCAAGTTCTTATCTAACGTTATCTCTACACTTTCTATATACTGTATATATATATATATCTATATATATTATATATATATATATCGAGTATAGCCTGTTTCACAACCCGTCTGCCATACTTTGGGGGGTGATATGGGGGGTGATATCGAGTAAAAAAGTTAATACAACATAGGTGCTATTTCCAACCGTTGCGGGCTACAGACGTTTTTGAGGTGCACGGAAAAAATAAACGAGTATTAATCTGATGTATTTATTGCCACATTCTATGAGATACACCTTATAATGTTCAAATGTCTGCCTCGTTTTCAATGCACAGCCTTACTCGTTCCAAACAAGAGTCCACTGCCCATTGAATTATTTCGGGGTGTTCTCGTATGTAAGCAGCGGCATCCATAATCGACGCAAGAGATCCTCTCTCGTTTGTACTTTGGTCTTGTTGACCATCACTTTCATAAGGTCCCATGAAAAGAAATCTAATGGGGTTAGGTCCGGAGATCTCGGGGCCACGATATTGGACCAGCACGACCAATCCAACGATTCCCTTACTGCTGATTCAAGTAATCCGTAACATGACCAAATGTGGTGGCGCCCATCATGCTACAAGAACATCCTGCGCTTTGTCTCCAAGGGCACGTCCTCCATCAAAAGCGGCAATTCGTTCGTCAGGAAGTTCAAATAAATATCAGCAGTTAATCGTTGTTCCAACACGAACGGTCCAATCAGCTGATCTTCAATTACACCGCATCAACATTCACCAAGAATCGATGTTGAAAGTTTCCTTCAACGATACCGTATAACTATTTCTTTACTAACATTTAAAAAATCAAGAAAAAAGCTTTAAAACCCATAGAAAATGTTTATTTATGCAAAATCCAACAATAAATAGGTATTTAACTGTATTTTTATCAAGTTTTGCAACTTTTTTGCTTAATAACTTTTTTTATTATTTTTAATAAAAAATGTACTGATTACATGTTTTGAAACTCTTGTAACCACTAACCATTAACTAAATTTTAATTTACCAGAGAATTTATGGCGGGAACTGAAAGGTAAAATTAAATTTTAGGCACATTTATTAAAGACTATGACACAATGTGCTGGTTGCCCTTCAGAAAGACCAACTTCTCAAAGTTAGGCCCAACTGCCAGTCTTGACCTCTTGGGCCTCAGGATGTCCTTGCCGAGAGAGAAGAGCCGTTCCACTGCGGCAGAGGACGGAATTGGCAGACTGAAGTTATGGCGGTTTGAATTCATTCGCGGAGCGGTGATCTTCCGTGAATGATTCCTCGCAGTTAACGTGTTAACGGACTTTAACAGACTAAATATCGAGTTATCGGAAGTTAACTGGTCCGATAACGATAAATGGAAATTAACTTCCGTTAATAGTCCGTTAAAAAAAGTTAACTTCGTTAATTAACTGTTATCGGATTAACTCTTTAGTGCCCAACACTGCTAAATAGTATGCGATTAAGAATTTGGCGATGAATAACCATCCTGGCAAAATTGAACACGTTTTCGTAATCATTCGGCTGAAAGCTTGCACACGTTGCAAATGATAGGGATACAAACCCTCATCATGTATGGTTCGCCATACACGCTATGCGGATTCACCAATTCGTCTAGAAATCCTTCGAACACTGGTAGTTGGGCTACGTTGTACTAGTCCGGTATGCGCTTCTCCACAGCAACGAGCCGTCATGGTACATGTTTTTGGTTACGTAGAACAATTGTCTCTGTTTCCCTTAATCTCTGGAGTGTGTCACTAAACACTTGCCTGTTCGGTATTCGGCAGTTCAGAAAACGTCTTCGATATTCCTCAACTGCAGCTCTGCTGTTACCATCACAGAATCCATAAATGAAATTGATATCAGCGTATTCAGCGGGTGTGAACTGTTGGTTCATTTTGATTGTTCGCCTTAGCGCAACACAGTGTCTCGTACCACAAATCAGAACCAACTGAAAGAAAAACTGAGGATTAGTAGTGGTAACTTCGTTAACCGAAACTACCACCAGTGCTCCATCTATCGAATTACCCCCCCCCCCCAAAGTATGGCAGACCGGTTGTGAAATACCCTGTATATGAGAGGGCCTTAGGCAGCTCTCTCTAATTTCCCATGGAGTGATTACTGCTTCTTTGGACGGCGTCCCTCCGAGTGTGCTAAGCGCATCACAGAGGTGATTCTCCCGGTCATGGAGGCGTACACTCCATATTCTATTCCTACTACTAATGCAAAATAGCCTTGATTTTAACTTTGCTTGTTCGAATGTTATCCTCAACAAAGAGGAGTCTTTCAGAAGGTACCGTCGCCATCCAACTCCTGATTATCATTTAGCTTATATTTCTGCCCGGAATCGTGCAAAATCTGTTCAACTCCTTGGTTAAGCTTGGTTTTGCTTCTGCCCGAAATGTTCATTCTAACGAAGGTCAAGCTTGTCATTCCACCTTGAACCTACAATTTAACGTGGAATCCGAACCACGCCCCATCACAGGCGGTCAGAAACCGGACTCAATCTCACGACCTCCCGATCAATAGCCGAGCGTCTTGAGCACAAAAATTTCTTCGTTAGACAAAAATCTGAAAACCTATCCAATTCTAATTCTTCTCGTTCTTTCTGGCATGCAGCCAAGAACCTCCCCAACAATTTTACTACTTCTTTCCCTCCTCTTTTCCATTTCGACGGCTCAGTTGCCTTCTCTTCTCTTGATGAAGATGAACTCTTCGCTCAAACTTTCGCCTCCAAGTCAGCCCTGGACGATTCCGGTGTTGTTCCTCCATCTCCTCTTCCCTCTAACTTAATTATGTTTGAAATTAGATTCTCCTCCAAAGTTGTTTTTTTCTGCCCTACGTGGGCTCAACTCTGGGAAGGTGTACGGTCCTAATAGTGTCCCCTAGGGTGGTCCATAATTTCACTTTTTAAAATGCTTAATGGTCCAACGGGCTAATGTTATGGGCATTAGTGCAAGAAACAACATGGTTACCAGTTTTTGGAGTTCCGGTAATATCAGCCCCCCCCCCCCCCCCCCCCAATTTATATGGGACCTAAAAATTTGACTGAGAAAACGAAAGTTTTTCCGCTTCTCTGTGAATAAACATATGACTATATTATTTTTTCTTGGTAATAATATATTATTTTAATTAATTTATATTCTAGGGGTGTTACCGCCACCCTGAAGCATCATCCCAGGCAGCTTCGCGGCGATGGACTCGAAATTAGACCAGCTCATCAAGCCAGCTACAGTATATTTCGAGTGGGAACAAACCTGATTCCAGGTCCCCATCGTTTTTTTTTTTGCATTTATTTTTAAACAAAAATTAATTCATTTTACAATGACTAAAAAATTATACCAAAGTTTAATTAAAAAGATAAATACTTCTGCATAACATTACACAATAAACGCTCATTTAACATAATTAGACATTTCAGCCAAAGATTTTTTCTTGAAGTCTGGAAGAAGGCGTCGATGTTGCTCTATAACTTTTACCAGAAATTGTTTTTGTGATTCATCAAGAATTCTGTCTTTGAAATCTTCAATCAACTTGATTGCTCTCTCGGTAGGATCATTCACAACTTTCATATTTTTGACAAAGTTCTCCATAACTTGGAAAGATTTGCAATTTTTCCAAGAAGTAACAGGTTCATTTAGCCAGTCACCACTAGTACCCAATCATTGGAAAACAATTGAAGAACCCTTACCAACTAACCGACACAGCTTAGTTGTATTGGTTAGCTTAGGAAAGATTGGCTGACCTTTGGGAGGAGGGTGTTGCGGGTTGATTTGACAGACTTTCTTCATTGACTTTGCAATCAGACTTTTTTCTGCATCTGAAATTTGCTGGGAAAACAAATCAAGTGGTACTAGTTCCTCAGTCAGATACCATAGCTGACCATTTAGTCCCTTAAGAGCACTGGATGCTACATCGTGATCATAATTTTTATATTCAATGAGTTCATTAAAAAGATTTAAATCGTTGACAGGTGCATCACAGGCGACGGAAGCATGCAACCAAGGTTTTATATAGTAGAGGCAGTTGAATATGCACATTCTCTCTAGTTTTGCTATCATATTTGAATCATACACAGCTTGATCAGAGAATGCGTACATCTTTGCTGGATACAATACAGATGGCATCCACCTCGCATAGTGTACTGCCCCAGGCTTAGCCTTATCAAGGCTGGAGACGTACATATTCCGAATAGTTCTTTGATCTTCAAGGAATTTTATATCTTCGCTTTTGTTTCTTGTTGTTCTCATTCTCTCTTTCATTATTGTTTCAATAGCATCTGCTGCCGATATATCCAATAGCATATCTACTTTTCTACAAAAATATCCTTTCTATCTTCGAAAGTATTCCTGTTTTTGTGTTTTTCAGTGTTTCATACTCGTTAACTAAAGTCAGAATCTTTTCTTTTGGTCTTCTGCTTTTGGAAATATCTTGCGTTTTAATGCCAGCTAAGTCCCAGAATTTTTTAACTTTATTAAGTACAATTGTTGCAGCCTCTTGTTTATTGTTCATAACCATATCATTTCTTTTTAAATGATAGAAATGCTGAAGTGCATCTGATTGGGATGGTAGCTGGAATAGTCGTGTAGGAATCAGTTCATCTTTAAGATTACCAATAATTGGATCATAACTGCTTTTCCTTAACTTTATATTTAATTTCTTAGGAGTAGCCATGATATTCATTTAAAATAAGATTAGAATCAACCAAGTGAAAAATGCATCATATACTATATACATCATTGGATATCTGAAAAACATAAAATATTGGCTTAATCAGCTGTTATAGAACATTTCTATGTATACTATTACGAATAAATAATCAATTTATACACCAAAATGTGCAAAGTTGATTTCTGAATAAATTGATATGCAATATGTATGCTTTTATTTAAGATTAAATATGATTAATCTTAAAAAAATGCTTAAAAGATGTCGTTTTTACTATGCAATATAAATTGGGGGTGGGGGTGGGGTCTGATATTACCGGAACTCCAAAAACTGGTAACCATGTTGTTTCTTGCACCAATGCCCACAACATTAGCATGTTGGACCATTAAAAATTTTAAAAAGTGAAATTATGGACCACCCTAGACTGTCCTCTCCGTAGTTCTCAAGAACTTTGCTTCTGTGCTGACACCCTGCCGAGGTAAATTCTTTCGTCTTTATTTTTCATTTGGTACTTTTCCTTCCTGCTGGAAGTCCGCTTTCATTCAGCCTGTCCCAAAGAAGGGGGACCGCTCTCAACCCTCCAACTATCGTCCTTTGATTTCTTGCCTTTCTAAAGTTTTTGAATCTATCCTTAATAGAAAGATTTTGAAACACCTCTCTTCTCACAATCTTCTTTCAGATCGGCAATATGGATTCCGCAAGGGACGCTCCACTGGTGATCGTCTTGCATATCTTTGATTCTTGGTCATCCTCTTTCGGATTTTGGTGAAACCTTTGCTATTGTGGTAGATTATCAAAGTTTTGAGAGAATCTGCCACAGTTCTTTAATTTCAAAACTGCCCTCCTTCGGTTTCTATCCTTCTACCTGTGCCTTTATCTCTAATTTCCTTTCTGGCTGATCTATAGCTGTGGTTGTAGATGGCCACTGTACTTCCTCTAAAGATATTATTAGTGATATTCCTCAATTGATCTGTCATTTCACCCACTCTTCCCTTTAATTATCAACGATCTATTAAGTCGCACTTCTTGTCCTATCCACTCCTCAGCCGATAATTCTACTCTTCACTTCTCCACCTGCTTCACAAATCGTCCCTCTCAACAGTCATTCCATGCTTCGCGTGGGACGGCTTTGGTGCACCGAACCTCTGATCTTTTTACCAAACCTGACTGGGACAAAGAAAACCGTGTGGCTTTCAGTTCCTCAAAAATCAATTTCTTCATCTGTCTACTCGTCACAATCTTCCACACGACTATCCCCTTACCTTCAACAACACACAACTAAATCCTTCCTCTTCTCTTAACATTCTTGGTGTTTCCTTTTCTCGTGGTCTTTCTTGGAAAGATCTTTCCAAAACAGCTTCTAAGAGGTTAGATGTGTTGTACCGGCACCTCAGTTTCTTCACCCCTACCCCCTCAATTGTTGTCTCTGTACAGGGGTCTTATCCGCCCCTATAAGGAGTATGCTTCTCATGTATGAGGTCGCTCAACCCACATAACTCTACTTGATAGTGTGAAATCAAAGGCTTTTCGTCTCATCAATTTCCCGCTTCTTACTGACTATCTTCAATTCCTCTCTCTTCCCCACAATGTTGTCTCACTCTCCCTTTACTTTCTCTATTATAACGGACACTGCTCTTCTGAACTTTCTAACTACATGCCTCCTCCTTTCAGGAAAGCACGTAGTACCAGACTTTTTACACATTCTCATTCCTTTTCTGTCCAACTCTGTAACGCAATGTTTAATTGGTATTCTCAGTCTTTCATCTACACAACCGGTCAACTCTTGAACAGTCTTCCTTAATCCATCTTTCTCCCTGTCTGTGACCTCCAATCTTTCAAATGCAGTGTCTCGGCATCTCGAAAACCCTGGACCTTGATTTTGGCTCTCTTCTTCCTCTATAGGGGTGGGCATTTTTGCGAGCATTCGCCCTTGGCCTGTCCTTCCTGCATTAAATATATATATATATATATATATATATATGATGTTGTGTCGGTGAATTTGTATGCGTAAATCTCATATCAAAATATAAATAAAAAATGGTAGAAAGAAAGAGTGAAATGATTTTGAAATCGATTCAATTTCGCGTGAAAATTTAAATCTTTTAAAATAAAGACATACAGAAGTAAAGTCATCCGAAACCCAGGGTAGAGCCGAAGGCTGAGTGCGTTATCAAGAAAAGTAGTTTTTGTTTGACATTCCTGGATAGATTTATTGTCGAGTAATTAAGCTACAGAGGAGAAAATATAGCTGAACAAGGTTGCTTTTCATTATTGAAGCTTGTAAAGGTTTGGGTTTGTTTATTCTTTGGTCTCGTCCAAGGAAACCCTCGAGAGAAAATTTTAAATTTTAAATTTTAATTAGAAAATTTCTTTAAGAAAGGCGGAGCGTAGAATTTAGAGCAGTTGAGATTAGAGCCAATAGAAGATCAGTAATTTTTATACGAATGATGTCATGTAATGAAAATGGTTTTGATAGGCTTTTTAAACACTAAAGGGAGGAGTTCTTGTGATCCTAACGTATAACTTAGAGTTATAAAGCAGTTGTAAATCTGGCCTGTAAAATTGAAGTGGCTTAGAGAATCTTTGAACCCTGTGGCACGACTGAAATTTCTGAGCTGAGTTAAAACTGTTTCACGCTGTACAAAAATCTGAATTTCCTTTGTTTTACGCGAACTTGTCTGTACGAACTTAATTTAGTCAACAGAAAAAGAACTTTGTGAAATTTATTTGAATTTAATTATTGTTCGCCTTAAATGTTAAACTTGTAAGTTTGCGAAATATCTTGTTTCCCGAGGAAACCAGTGAAGTTAGTGCATGACCATTTGAAGCCTTTAAAAAATTTACTTAATTTAATTGACGGACTTTTAAATCTGCGGAATTCGCGCAGAATTTTTGAAAGTAAATTTCCCCCAAAACTTTGTAAGTAAACTACTTCTGTACAATTTTTCTTAGATTACGAAATTTGAATTTAGTACTATTTCTAGAGTTACACACAAATAAAATCCCCTCTGCATATATGCTTTTTGAGACTTTAACAATTGCAAACATTTTCTTTAAATTGAAAATTTGGTTTTATGGAACAAAATTTGTAATCGTACATATGTATATTTCTTTTCAATTTATGTCCTATTTTGAGTGAAACAAAATAAACTTTATACGAGGGAGGGTGTTGTTTTATGCTACCTTGCAATCAGCCTCTCTTGTGAGCTGAGGGTAATTAACATTGAAATTCGAAATCCAAAGTGGGCCTCAAGTAAGCCGAGAAAACTACGCGTATAAAATCGAAAGGCCATCCGAGTGGCTAGGCAGAGTCATCCTAAAAGAAACGAACCCGCGCGAAATAAGTGCAATCACGAAAAAGGAGTTGCACCACAATAAATATGCATATATATATATATATATATATATATATATATATAACGTAAAGAACGACGCTTGTATAGAAGACATTCCGCGCAAGATGAGGAGGGAGAACGAACAAATGAAAAAATGAGGTAGCCACCCGGGAATCGAACCCGGGATCTTCCGATTGCCGGTCAGATATGATAACCATTACACCATGGGCCTCACTCGATCAGAAGTTGTAATTCTCCTACATACGCGCAGAAAAAATTGCCCCGAGGGGGGCACCTCCCGCATGCCGGACATATATACATTTTCAACTGCAAAGAACACGCAGTATAATTAACGTAAAGAACGACGCTTGTATAGAAGACATTCCGCGCAAGGTGAGGAGGGAGAACGAACAAATGAAAAAATGAGGTAGCCACCCGGGAATCGAACCCGGGATCTTCCGATTGCCGGTCAGATATGATAACCATTACACCATGGGCCTCACTCGATCAGAAGTCGTAATTCTCCTACATACGCGCAGAAACCAATGCCCCGAGGGGGGCACCTCCCGCATGCCGCACATATATACATTTTCAACTGCAAAGAACACGCAGTATAATTAACGTAAAGAACGACGCTTGTATAGAAGACATTCCGCGCAAGATGAGGAGGGAGAACGAACAAATGAAAAAAATGAGGTAGCCACCCGGGAATCGAACCCGGGATCTTCCGATTGCCAGTCAGATATGATAACCATTACACCATGGGCCTCACTCGATCAGAAGTCGTAATTCTCCTCATTTTTTCATTTGTTCGTTCTCCCTCTCATCTTGCGCGGAATGTCTTCTATACAAGCGTCGTTCTTTACGTTAATTATACTGCGTGTTCTTTGCAGTTGAAAATGTATATATGTGCGGCATGCGGGAGGTGCCCCCCTCGGGGCATTGGTTTCTGCGCGTATGTAGGAGAATTACGACTTCTGATCGAGTGAGGCCCATGGTGTAATGGTTATCATATCTGACCGGCAATCGGAAGATCCCGGGTTCGATTCCCGGGTGGCTACCTCATTTTTTCATTTGTTCGTTCTCCCTCCTCATCTTGCGCGGAATGTCTTCTATACAAGCGTCGTTCTTTACGTTAATTATACTGCGTGTTCTTTGCAGTTGAAAATGTATATATATATATATATATATATACTGAATCTCATGGCTCAAGATTTGTGCACAAGTTTTAATTATTTGGGGTCACTTTTAAATTCAAAGTTATACAGCGAAGGAACAGCATCACGTTGAGATTTATTAAATGTAAAACAGGATATTCTAATTTTTTCAAAGTTTGTTTTCGTATTTTCAAAGTGTATTATTATACTCGTAATTATAAAATTATTATTTTTGGCTAATATGTAGTTTTGGGGCCACCAGATTCCTGACAGTGTTGAAACTCCGCCCATTTCATACACATACTAATCAGGGTGAATCTTATGCCGGAGTTAGGCGTACGCTAGGTTGGGTGGTTGTTCGAGATTGGTTATAATTTTCCACATCACCAACTTTCAGCCATTCAGGGGTTATACGCGTTGTTAAAAAATGGATTGACCCAAAACTACATAATTTTTATTTACTTTACTTTTTATATGTGATAGCGTCCCTAACTATAAAATGCGCCTCAGTTGTGTAGTGGTTAGCATCGTTGACTACAAATGCACCGGCTCCAGGTTCGAAACACGGCGACGGCATGCGGCGAGCAGCAAACCCAGCTGTTCATCCTTCCACACAATAAAAATTGGTTGGTAGTTGAATGGGTACCTTGGGTAGTCTAGTGGTTAAGACGCTGTGCTGCTGATCGTGAGATCGAGTCCGGCTAGGACTTTGTCATTTCTGACCACCGTGTTAAGGCGGGTTCGGATGATACGTTAAACTGTAGGTATAAGCAACAGTAACACTTGACTTTCGTCAGAATGAACAATTCAAACGGAAGCAAAACCAAGGTTAACCAAGGTTTATTAAAAAAAAGAAAGTCAACTGAAGTAATTTATATAAGCTTTTAAAATTACATCACCGTGTGGGGTTTTAATGCATTTTTTTATGGGTTTTATAAACGTTAACTTTTTATGATGTTGAAACTATCGAAATGTTGAACAAAAATGTCTTTAAAGTTTGTGGATATTTTCCAACACAGAGTTAGAAAATGATGCGAATTTTGACGTCTTGTAATAATGCACAATTTTACTTCAGTATGGTGTTACAACGAGTAGTGTACTGTATGTAATTTTAATTGTGAACGACACTCAAATTTTTAATGTTTTAGTTATCTGTAATAAAAAGGCTATGAATTTTAATGTCGTAAAGTTTGAAAATTCACTTCATAAAATGGTCTCTGAGAAAGTTTGAACTCTAAAAATTATGATTTTTTTATGTGTTGATTTTTAAAAGAATTCACAAACTTAAATTTTATAATTTCTGCCCGATATATATATTTTTACAGATTAATAAGAACGAACAGAATTTAATGATTAAGCAATATTCGCATAACTTATCAAAAAGATGAGTAGGAGGGTGACAAAGGAAAGAGATGTACGAGTAAGTGCACTTTTAAAAAATTTTGATCCGTGACTTCGATAGTTAGTGACGTGCTTAAGAATTAATTTTTTGACTCGATGAAGGGAAATTTAACTAAGCGAAATTTTAAATAATGATATCTTAGTATTTGCCGAATCGCAGCGTTAATCCTTACGCACGTTATTAATGCTCAAAATCAAGGAATAAGATTTTTAAAAAATGTACTTACTGTACAGTGTACATCACTTTCCCTTATCACCCTCCAGTTATCCTAACCATTCGTACATATATTCTTTTGTGCGTGTGTGTGTGTGTGTGTGTGTGTGTGTGTGTGTGTTTCAACTGAAAAATCATTTCGGCATATATAATATTGAACGCATGTATCGGAATAAGACTTCACTCCCTATTAATATCACTTCGTTCGATTTCCTTTTGCCTCACTCGCTCTTAGCTATCCGTTTAACAGAGGAAAGGGATCGATTTTACGCCACTTTGACACAAAGACAGCGTTCGTAAGAGAGACTCACAAGAAGCGAACTTTGATGCAGATTACAGTCTAGAAACCTTCAATTTCACCTCAAATGACGCGATTTCATCCGAGTGCTTGATAAGTGTTTGTGCACGATTGAAGTTCCTGTTTTCAGAGACGGAATTAAAGGTAATCCTTTCTTAATTGGTCTTATTCAAAGCACAATTTCCGAAAGTAAAATAATTGTGTGTATATATATATATAATTCAGGGGCGGCTTCTTAATGAATGCAAGGCATGCACTGCATGCGTAAATAATATACTCAATGAATTTAAAATTATTATTTAAGTTAAAAAAATAAAGTTAAAATTATTATTAATATTATTAATATAATATTGGTTCTATCCTCGGTTACTACATAACTCATAAAAATACCATAAAAGACAAAATACAGCTTATCTAATATGTACTACACTGTAATGCATGTGACTGCATGCGTAAGTAAAATTACCACGAGCCGCCACTGAATTTATATATATATATATATATATATATATATATCGGGTCGGCAAAAAAAAAGGGAGACCTCCAACTTTGGCTGTAAAATCCAAAGTTATGGTCAGATTTCAATATTTTTTCAAACCCCAAAACTAAGTAAATTTCCAATACGGTGAGCGGATTTCAAAGAAAACTAATGAAAATTACGGATTTATTGAACATTTCTTTATGTCACTGGAAATTCTCCATTTACACTACTACTGCATTGTATGTGTAGATAAAAAGTTACAAAGTACTCACATATGGTGCTACCTTCAAGTACCTTGATGTTAAAAACT
Source organism: Bathynomus jamesi (assembly GCA_023014485.1). NCBI lineage: Eukaryota > Metazoa > Arthropoda > Malacostraca > Isopoda > Cirolanidae > Bathynomus > Bathynomus jamesi. The sequence continues at coordinate 156,865 of JAJOZX010008866.1, read as the reverse complement.
GTTCGATATGTTTACCACGAACTTCTACAACCTTTTTCAGTCTAGGACGGAACTCATCTACGGCTTTATTGGTTTGTTCTTGTGGTAGCTCATCCCATTTTCTCAGAAGCTGTCGTAAATGAGCGACATTTCTCACTTTGACCCGATAAATTGTCTATGACAAATTTTCCCAAAGGCCGTAATCGAGAGGATTTAAATCAGGACTGTTTGGTGGCCAAATTTAATACCGCTACCTGGTATTCTTTTGATATCTCCTGTGTTATCGATTTTCTTGAGAAGCTTGTCCAAACCTCCTGCAGTTGGCTTACGTTAATTAAAATCGCTTTAATTATCAACTTGAACCTATGGTTAGCAAGATTTTTCTGGAATATTCGCCATAAATCCAATTTCTCAACTAAAATGCTAAAAGGTGGCATACGAACCATAAACGTACCTAGTACTAACACGTTAAAATTTCCTGGTTCTATGTACCGTATTTGCCGAGATATGAAGGATTTAAAAGGTCTCCCTTTTTTTTGCCGACCCGATATACATATATATATATATATTAAAATGATGTAAAATAGGTTCTGATTAGTACATCTTTTGGATAATTCTAAAAGAAAAGTAAAAAAAAAGGAAAAAGATTGCTTTTTCAAAAGTATTAAAGTAATGCAGTAATTTTAACAACTAAATTGGGCGGAGCTTAGTTGTCTGAATCACTATTTACTTATGAGTAATGTGTGTACATATCATAAAGTACATTACTAGTTAATTATGTCGAGAACCAACAAAAAATAAACTAACAAGTAGAGAAACAAATTCTTTCTTCCACGCCATCATCAAACATTCTTAGAAGACACACTTGGTCGAGGAATCAGAAACAATGAAAACGTCTGTTTTCTTCCCAAAAGGCCGGCGAAAGCAAGCCCTTATCACCTAAAGGACGCGTAGGAGACGTTTCAAGAAATGCCCGCGAAAGTTCCTCGTCACAGAGGTTATATAAGCGAGTTTCCACTGATACACTTCCTCACTCCTCACTCACTCCTCACTCGCTCACTCGCTCACTCGCTCACTTGTCGCTTGTCATTTTCTCGTCTTGGTCTCCACCTTCGTCAGCAGAAACTCGTCACGTCAACCGCCCTCACTTGTCGCTTGTCATTTTTTCGTCTTGGTCTCCACCTTCGTCAGCAGAACCTCGTCACGTCAACCGCACTCCTTCGAAACCAGCGCCGTTCGATCTCAGCCGGTCACCGTCTTTGAAGCAATTCTCGTGAAGCCTACATCAGTGTCCGCAGAACCGTCCGTTCCCTCAAGCATAACTCTCAACAAGAGGCTCGCTACCGGTTCCATGAGTTCCCTCAAGCAAACTCTCAACAAGAGGCTCGCTACCGGTTCCACGATCATCTCGGCGTACGTAACACCGGATGGTCAACTTCCGCAGGTTTCCAACCTACAAGGTCGACCTTCAAGCATACCCTTCGTCTCGAGAGGTATTTTCAACACAGTCGGTAAGCTCTCTGCGCCTCGTTCTTAAGCAATGCTCGCTAAGCCTACAGAGGGTAATTGCAGCAGCGTGATTAAGCTATACCTAAAGTGCTTTCAATATCGTTCAAACTAACTCTCGTTGAAACGCGATAGGCCTATTTCCTAATCCAAGTGCCATTACAATATTTGATTGTGCATCAGACTAATTCTCTAATACAAACCCACGCTAGGCTTATTTCCTGTGCCCAGTTCAAGTCTCATTTCCAATACCGTAATCGTGCACTGTATCATCCTGCTATTGTGTTCTTTCATATATCCATCAATATTTTGCATCCACTTATTTATGTGATTTATTTAAGCATTTCATTATTGACGGCCGAATCCACTTACCGTGTACTAAACGCACGTGCAATCTTTATCATACTAGGCCCATCCAATGTTCCAGTTATGCGTAATTCTAGCCTACCTAAATGAAGGTCTAATTTATTTACAGTGTACTAAACGCACGTGCATTCTTTGTCATTACTAGGCCCATTCAATGTTCCATTTTGCATGCCATTAGCCTACCATAAATGAATGTATTACTTGACAATTAAGCTCTTAACCATTTCTCTTATTGACTAAGCTCCATGTCATCTTTGCATAATATAAAGGCTGTTAAATAAATGTTATTCACTATAATTACTGTCAATCATTTGTTATTCACTGTGAACAAATAACTGATTTATTTTCTTAATTAAATACAAAACACTAAGGTGCTTTTCATAACCTTAACAATATTTGCTTGGGTGTAATCCAAGCTGGTGACCTCGAAGCAATTCGTATAGTAGTATAACCGCAAAATGCCAGAGTGCAAAGCAATTGCAAGGTTGCATAAAGTTGCAAGAGTGCAAACCCCCACCCCTTTGTTGCAAGTCACCCCACCCCACTTTGTTGCAAGTCACCCCCACCCCCCTTTGCCGCAAGGGGGGAAACCTCTTTGGGGGAGAAGGTGGGACGGCCTCACCCCCCAAAGGGGCATACCTAACCTAAGAGAGAGAGAGAGAGAGAGAGGAAGAGGAGGAGGGGGTTCTTCGCTCGGCTCTCGCCAAGCGCATGTGAGTCCTTCAGCCACCCCACCGCTCTCTTATAGGACCCCTAATCAGCCAGTGTGTCTTGAGAAATTTTTCAATACAAGAATTAATTTCGGTTTTAATGTTTTATCACTACCACTTCCCCGAATACGCACCAGACATTTTCCTTCAGGGTAATTTTCACGAACTAAGCACATTTTATAACGTTTTTAAATGTTTTATCACTCCTAAACATCTTCACAAACCGGTGCGCTATTAGAGAGAAACATATGTTCATATTTATCCTTTTTGTTTAACAGGCGATACTCATCTCTAAAATCTGTTAAAAACTCACACAACCCATTAGCCACAACCTCACTACAAACCTCATCATGATATATATTAATGTAGTGGTAAAAATACTTAAGATTGTCCATGATGACAAGATTTACATTTTCAGCCGTAGGGTACGAGTAATCGGTATGGTGTAACATGATATAATACCGCTTATCACACCACTCATCCACAAGACTCACTACCCATAACTGTTGTTTATCTTCTGAGCGTGTTGCTTCTTCTACCACGCGGTATATGTGAGCCTTTATAAAGCTTAGTTCTATAACATACTTCAGTACATCGTCTGTACTGCGAAATCCTACAACCCCCTCGCCAGAATATCCGTAGAGTATTTGAATAGCCTGACCCTTCGCACGATTCAATGCAGCCTTAAAAGAGGCAAAGGAGGCGGGAATAGGGAGTTTTTCAGTATCCACTACATCTACGCACTTAGCAGAATACCACTTCATAAATGTTGAACACGCGATATTAAAGGTAGCCATTACTATTTTCTTCTATGCGAGAGAATACACGTCTGAGCTCAAGGGTATACAGAGGTCAACTGAGTACGGAAGGGTAGAGCCGCTCAGGTTGCGGCATGATTCACGTCGCCGGTCTTACAGTGGGCGGAGCTTAGCTTTTTACTGTACACACGCACACACAAAGTGAAACGCTAGTTGAAACACGATTTATTTAATAAACGAAATATCAGGATGTATATATTTACAAATACGTGTAATAATAAGTTAGCAATAGACATATCAAAGATTATGGTATCCAAAGGGCACGGTGTCATAGGTACCAGGCACCTGGTAGCGTTTCCTATAGGTGTTACGGCACACCTTTGTACCCCTAAGTTCCTTCACGCCCCCAGCTTCTGCGCCCGAAAATTGTGGGTGCCTACAGTCAGTTGGGGCGGCACCCTCATCATCTTCCAAGCACACTAACTCCTTCAGCGAATCAAAGTTAACGACCCGCCGATTCGCTTGGTTAAGCGTGATACCCTTAGCCTTCACGATATACTTCGTTTCATCCCCTATCCTCACCCGTACCCCATAGGTTTTTGGCCCTGTTGACACAAACGAGTCGGCGTATGCGTTGTCCCCATACTCATCCTTGATCTCGTCAGTTAGCTCCCGAGGAACTCCCCAATAGCAGGCATGTATTCACCCCTCCTCGCTGTGAATATCACGCTATCTGTATCGGCATACAAAACCCGCGCCCAAGAGAATGCAATAGGCCCCAAAGTTTGATGCGTGCGTAGGCTGTTGTGAAGCTGGCTACAGGAATGTTTGTAACCCGTGAGGTATCTGTGGCAATTCAGTGTTGTACTTTATTATGTAAGTATTACCTACATTCACAATCTCCATGACCTCTTTATCGGGTGCGTTGGCGTAATCCCAGACTTCACTATAACTTTGCGCCAAATGAACGTTCCCTTTACCGGTATTCTGCGCAAATTTTCCCCAAAGACTGTTTAGGCACAACTTTGCACTAAAGCGCTTGCCAGGATTCTTTACAATTTGGGTACGATCAAGTTGTATACCTTCGTGGTCACGGTAACGCTGAATATAAGACGTTTTTTCATCTTCGGTTTCAACCCTCGCGGATATCCTGACGCCTCAACCTTATCCTTCAAAAATGCGTTTATATATGGTGTGAAAAGGTTGGGTAGCTTCTGAAACCTCCACACCTCATGTATCTTCATTATTCTATACCCATGACGAACGGCTAGGGCCAGCTCAGGGCTTGTGTATACACCTCTGATCTTACGCTGGTGGGGTATGGTACAATCGCCGTTTTCTCTTCCGCACTTCACGCACAGGGAAACATGAGTTTGTGATCTATAACGACGGGTAAGATCGGCATCCATAAATCGCGAGGGGGAGCACGTCTACGAAAGAAAGGCCGAAATAGTACCGTTCAAATTTCTTGAGAACTCGTTGATGGAGGGTAGGGGGCCCACCATTTTCAGCACCTACGGGGTACGGATTGTTCTTCATCACGTAGGGGTATAAAGAACAGAAATCGTAGTAATGGAGTTTCACGCCCTCCGTAGGTGGAAAGTATAGCTTGAAGGGATTTGTACGCCCTCCGAACAAGCTATCACCGCATTTGAGAGGATCCAGCACCATTGAACGCTTGATCGTGTTTATTTCTTCACGGTATTGTCCGTCTGTCTCCATCCGTGCATCATATTCATGCTCCCACAAGACTTTGTGAGTGAACTGGGACCTATAAGTTGATCGCGGGTGCGCGTCCACGCAAGACAGTCGGCAGGAGATCTACCGTGGATATCTCCTGCGATTCCACACTCAGGACGGGGGCATCCATGCCACCAGCAACCGTTAAAGGAGTACACAGTCTTCTCGCCAGTGACACGGTTTTCACTTAGACCATCAACCCAAAAAACACGGCCATTAACCTTAATGGGTACTTCACCCGTGTTGCGGGCATGCTTTATGTATACACCTGTCTGCTGCTGTAGGTGTATGAGCCAGTAAATAGCCTTGTGCCCATAACTGCGGGGGTTGTTTCTGTGGATAATGGCTAAGGTGTCTTTAGGCATGAAGTTATTCTTGAACACCGTAAAACATAATGAGGCGATGGTGGTTGCGACTTGCAGCGGATCGCATTTGAAACGACATATGTACATCCTTCTAAAGGCCTGGAAACATACTCTAAGCACGCGCACATCATTCACGCAATAACGCTCACATTCATCAGCTATATTATAAGGATTACGTTCATTAAAACTGTTGTAGTATCGATCAAAATCTTCACGTTCATCTGTACTCATACAATCATAGTTAAAGTAATGTTTGGGTGGCGGTAGTCCTACGTAATTTAAAGTTTCGCTAGTGAGGAATGTGTAAGGGAAATATCCTTTTGAAACTTCAGCTGCTACGCCCATCACCTTGGGTAGCTTTGCTAATTTACAAGGTGTGAATAATAAAGTGTCTTTAAATTGTACATTACCTCTTATTTGCATCTGTATTAATTTGTTGCCTCTTTTCAATGGATCACCTGTAAATATCTCAGAGGACTCGTGCTCAAGCAACTCCTTATAAAGGAACTGTGTCAAATTTTGCCCCGTTATGGGCGAGAATATACACAGTCATTTTTTTGAACTTGTCCGCTAACTTGACAATATAGGACACAAATAGTTTTACAGGGCTATCGTGACATTCGTTTTAAAAACGTTTGTCCGTTTACCACATTTGTGACACTCATCACACTCGATCTCCATACACTCATCACAGATAGTCTGACTCACAAGTAAATGTGGAATACCTCTTTGGTTTCAGCGTTCGTGTATGTTTCTATATCGTAGTACACAGTTATACAAGGGTTGTTTTTAGGCTTGCGTCTTTCATATAACATACATGCTTTACACCATCCGCCTTATATTTCTCATGGCATGTAGCAGTGAATTTCGTCACATTTATGAAACTTTCCCCAATTATCCATCATGTGAAACATACCACATTCACAGATTCTCATTTTCCTGCACGTGCCAATTGATTTATGGAACTCAAAACAGTTTATTGAAAAATGTGCGTCTACACACATTACAATCCCTCTTCTCAGCTTCAACTACACGGCTTTCACATTTGGTGCTTTTACACTGCTCACATACCATGTGACATTCTTTACAATGTTTCACTATATCATCCGCAAACTCGAGACACCCCTTACACAAATCATGATGTCGTCCATATTTTCGACTTTTGTCATAACTCGCGTAAAGGCACCTTATATTACGGATGGGGAGATATGTTGTACCTGACAGTCCTAAAATAAGTAGGGGTCTTGTACGATCTCTCACACAGCTTTTAAAAACATACACAGTTCTACGACGATCATCCAGTCCAAATACAACTATACGAGCATTCATTTCCTGTTCTACACCTTCTCAGCTCTTCAGGACCCATATTACAATCAAACTCAAGTTCACAGTCTACAGCTAGTTTACGGGCACGCTCCACTACCGTAGGCAGCCAAATTTTGGACGTATTTACAGTAAACATACGCTAAGACTACTGCTATAAAGCCGCAACCACGATCGACGTTTATATGCCGTCTAAAATAGCCTGAGAATTGAAGTTAAGAGTATAGGTGTGGCACTATGACCCGCAACACGGAATACACGGTCAATATTTACCGTGAAGTTGTCCATATTGAAGGCTATACTACTTTGGGAGGCCTGCATTATACGACCTAATATATACTCTACATCTTCAGCCGCCAAACGCCTGAATGGTACTACTACCCAAAAATCATCTACATCACCATCATCTGACCCGAATCCGAAGGACAGCCTCGTCCTGACTTCACGCTCGTCGCGGTTCTGAAGGGCAAACTCTACAATACGTTACTACGCGCGTAGTCCGTGTTCAATACCGTTGCTATACATGGACTAGGATCAACCCTGACTATATACCGATTTCTAGTCAAGGCTGGGGTTGGGGTTGCGGTGCGCACCAACTCGAATGTTATACCATCCTCAACAGAACGGGGAGCTGCTGTGGAGGATGAATAAGGGGTATATTTGAGGAAGGCGATATTGTGGGGTTTGTGTCGTAAGACGTTGAGGGTTGGGGCTCTATTACTGCAGACTCAACAGAACGGGGAGCTGCTGTGGAGGGAATAAGGGGGTATATTGGCGGAAGGTACTATTGGGGTTTGTTGCGTAAGACGTTGAGGGTTGGGGTTCTATTACCGGTGTTCTAACAACCCTGGAACGCTTTATACCTGACGTGGAGGGTTCGTCATCACACCTCCGCTTTGAACTGTCGTGCTACAGGTCGCTGGTGAGGGCTCATCGGCGGGGATGGGTACTGTAGATGCACGGTCAACGGGTTCATCCGTGATATCGATGATGGGGGCTGTACATCGTCGTCATTCACGGTTCTGTGGAAGAAGAAAACAAAATATAAGGAGCAGCACTCGTTATTTGTAATATTTTGTAAATGACCCACTTAGGGTGTGACGTGTTAGAAATGGAATCTGTAGAAAAATTCAGGTTCACGAGCCCATCCACATGTATTATATCTGGACCTACAGGTTGTGGTAAAACGGTGTTTATGCTTAAAATCATTAAAGAAAAGGGGGAAATGTTCTCAAAATTTGTGCATAAAGTTATATGGTGCTATTCGACATACCAATCAGTGTTCAACGAGTACCAAGATGATGTTTTGTTCCACAAGGGGGTCTATGACGTTAATTCGTTAAAGGGAAATGAACATACAGTCATCGTAATTGACGACCTCATGTTGGAGATGGATAAAACGTTTGCCGAGACATTTACAGTATTCTCCCACCACCTTAACATAAGCGTGTTCTTCATCAATCAGAATCTATTTTTCAAAAATAGATACATGCGCGATGTGTCGCTAAATACGCAATATCTAGTCTTATTCGCGCAACGTAGAGATGTGTCACAAATTGGGGTATTAGCCAGTCAAATGTTCCCGAATCAGCGTAAGGAGTTTTTGGAGGTTTATAAAGAGGTCACAAACCAACGTTATGGATATTTGCTTTGTGACCTTCACCCGCGAAACACGTTTAGGGTGCTTCTAAGAACGAATATATTTCCAAGCGAACCTGAAACCGTGTATATTCCAGAATGACGAATAGGCTAAAGAAATACCGCGAATTAATAAAAATCTATCAACGACTGCCTCGGGCATTGTAGCAGATGTTTGTTAAAAATATCGACTCGAACTTTTTAAAATGCATCTGTGAAATCTGCCTTAATGTTATAAAATGTAATGTTCCAATGAAACCCCTTCAGAAGGTTCGCTTACGTCGTTACAAGAACATAATACGGGCGCTCGCTAAAAGTCAGACTGTGGGTAAGAAAAAGCGCATTATTGTACAAAGAGGAGGATCGTTCCTGCCCATCTTATTTTCAGTTTTGGGCCCTTTATTGACTAGATTAATATAATGAAGAAGGTGGTTGTGATTCCGCACGAGGTGTATGCTTCATTACAAAGTTCAAAGACTCCAGACGCTGTTCTAGAACCCCGTAAAAGTAGACTTAAAAGAATGGAAAATGAGTTGCTAGCCCTATTAAACAGTGAAAAGGCACCTGATGAGAAAAGGATCTTGTACCAAGAGGCTTTGCAGAAATTTCTTCATGAGTACGAAGATTATAAGCATCCTACGTACAGAGCTCCCCGTGAGGCACAGCTCGAGTAGCGCTGAGCATAGCGACACAGGACCTGGGCAACCAAAGAGCAACCGAACACAACATATTGAACATGTGCTAAAAAACAGCCTCCCCATACCTTGAGGAATAAAGGGTTAAGTCTTTATAATTTATTGAGTGAGGACCCCATCATACTATGGACCAATACAGGCGAGGTCATTGTTGAAGGAAGAAGGGTATAAGGGTCCAATATCGTTGATATTGTTCATGATCTGGTGAGAAAGTGGGATAGGCCCTCACCAACAGGATGGAGGCATATTAAAGCAAGATTACAACAAATAAATGTCCCCAAAACATTGATAGGTAATCCGAATAGGTTAAAAGGTTTGGAACATGCATCGCAGGTGTCACAACTGAGTACACCTTCGCCCCCAGCAGCTGCAGTGTCTCTGAAGAGGAGAAAGAAGAGCAGGCGGCCAACCTTATCCACGTGCCTCTAAAATACGCAAATGGCTAACGTATTAAGTAAGCACTATTATGACATTTCTAACCCGCATCCTATGGTGGCGTTAATAGATTGTACAGAGGTGTTTATGGTGTAAGGAAAAAAGATGTTGAGAGATTTTTGCGGGGACAGGATGCTTATACACTTCATAAACCGGTGAGAAAAAGGTTTAAAACAGCCAAGACAACAGCCGCCTCGATTGACTCTATTTGGCAGGCAGATTTAACAGACATGCAAAGATATTCAATGTATAACGATGGCTACCGTTACATCCTATTCATAATAGATGTATTCTCTAGATACCTGTGGCTAATTCCCCTGAAAAATAAATCGCCTGAAACAGTTGCTAAAGCGGCCAAAACGCTGATGTTGAAAGAAAACAGGATTCCTGGCTATTTTTGTACGGATATGGGAAAAGAATTTATAGGACGCGCTTTTCAGAACATGCTGTCAGAGTTTAGTATCAGCTATTACACTTCCAATTCTATACATAAGGCTTCTTTAGCTGAAAGAGTTCAACGTACCATAAAGGAACGCATGCACCGATATTTTACACATAAAAACACATACAGATATATAAACGTTCTCGGTTCATTGGATTCATCCTACAACCGTTCACACCATCGTACGATCGTTTTTACGATTCTTAGAGACTGTCGTGGGTGTACAAAAGCCGGGTTAACTCGGGATGAAACTATACGTATCGCCCGGACTAAGGTTCCACGGTTTTACAGTACACAAGTAACACTAGGGCTGGGGCGTTATGGTTCGGCTGAGGATGTTGTGAGAGACTTCAACGTGAGTTTAAAAAACTCAAATCTTACGAATGATTTATTATACGAAATCGTAAACAAAGGAAACCCTGCACATACTCTAATCCTAAAATCAAAGGTTAACAGAAATCTTAAAGAAGGAAGAGTGTTCAAAATTATAACCGAGGGGCGATATCGATCAGCCTTCCAAAGAGACACCTTTCATGAGGCACAGCATGACTTGTCCACCTTAGTGTATCAATTGAAGATGGAGAAATTGGATGAAAGCTCTCAGCCTCCAGACGTGTGCTATATTTACAGCAATATAGCGGAACACCAGTTTGTTGGGGATACCCAGGCACGCCTGCTACGCATAGCTCACATCCCCAACCATAGAGGAAGGAATTTGAGTATTACATATGACATACCCTATTATGTGAATGTCGCAACTAATCTAATAACCAATATCTCAATATATATAAGAACGATTGAGGGTAAAAATTTCCCATTCGGTGACGGGAGTTTAACAGTAAAGCTGCACTTTCGACGCACTGAGTTATAATGGACAGGAAGCCTTTCACCGTCTAACGAGGGGTGAGATACCAGCGTGGTAGGGGACTTGGGTCCATTTCTTCATCCATACTACGCACCGCTGTCCCACTGTTGAAGAGGGGGCCAGGTACCTAGGGAGGAAGGCGTTACAAACAGGTTTTAACGCGGCAGAGGACATATTGGGTGGAACTAAGCCTAAAGAAGCTCTAAAAAACATTTCAAACGTACACGGGATGAAATCATCAAAGATGCGAAGAGAAAAATGCGTGGTGGTGGAAAGAAGAGATCTGTCAGGAATAAGGGGTTACCAACACGTGGCGTTAAACGCAAAAGGAAACCAAAAATGAAGTGCTCTAAGCGTATGAAACCTATGGCTGATCATTTTTTTTTATCTGATATAAGCTGAGGACGCTACACTCACGAATCATAGATTGACTAATACTCGCCGATGGAGATGGCGCTATTTCTGACTCGTAAAGGCACGTTTCATCCATCCGTGTAGCTCACAATGCTGTAAATCGGAACTGGCCCTCTTTGATATGCCACCTACCAAGGTCTCTATTGAACATAGTGACTTTATTACAATTAACCCGTTAAACACAATTAGTTCACCCAGTGCCCCTATAGAATTCGTGATACCCAGCTCAGGCCCTTACTTTTTTGACCCAAGTTGCATGCACATGTATGCTAAACTACGCATAGCTCATTCTGACGGAACTGATTGCGATGATAGTTACGTTGCCTACACTGAAACCAACTTTCTGCACTCCATATTCAATCAGTGTGACGTATATTTAAATCAGACTAACATCTCGGCAGGCACGGGGTACTATCACCTACAAGCCGATCTGAAAAATGTCCTCAACTTTTCAAAAGAAGCGAAGGACACCTTTTTAAGCGCCGAGGGGTATTACCACACTAAAAACGAGAGTAGTATAAAGGATAAATTTAAAAATTCTAAAAAGAAGATATACGAGTGTTTTGGACGCCTGCATACAGATTTTACATTCCAGGAGAAGTTGCTTATGAACGGGGTGGATATGAAATTGAAGCTTACCCGCACGAACCCTGAGATCTGCATAAATCTGGGGACTGACCAAGAAGAAGGCGCGAAACCCGTTGTGATACACATCATGAAAGCGTATTTGCCTATACGCCGAGTGAAATTAAGCTCCCGAAGCAAATAGAAATTGAGAAAGACTTGGTACAAGCCACAGTGAAATATCCAATTAACAGGGTACAGATCAAACTGTACACGATCCCCGCAGGGCTGGCATCGAAACAGCTAAAAAACATTGCTCTGGGAGTCCTACCTAAAAGGATATTAATTGGAATGCAAAACCACGCCTAGACGAATGGAAAATATAAAAAGAGTGCCTTAAAATTCGAGAATTTCGGCCTTAAAAATATTACTCTATACGTAAATGGCATTGCTCTGGGTGGGGTAATGAATATGGATTACTCGACAGATGCTGTGTTCCCGCTCTGCGTGAGAACATATAGTAGTCTTGCTCATAATACAGGAGCATGTGATGAACTTGGTTTCGGCATAACGCTGAAGGAATTTGTGGAAGAGTTTAATATTTACTCATTTGACATTACGCCAGACTTAACTGCTGGTGTAAATACTCATTTAAGTCCACAACAGAGCGGAAACATCTCAGTGAGGTTGGAGTTTGCCAAACCTATAGACGCGCCTATAAGTGCACTCGTGTATCTAGAATCACAGGCACTAATAGAGGTTGATCGTTTCAGGGGCGTTACCACAGATTTTAAAATGGACGCGAATACAATTCAGAGAGTGCTCAAAAGTGACCGCTTCGCGCGTTCCAAATTTATCGGTGTTTTTGCAAAGAATGAAATATTGAAGCTGGCTAGTTCGAGAAACTGGTACGGGATTATCGTTAATACCGACATTGTGGGTGGTGAGGGTATTCATTGGTTTGCAATCTATTTTAAAACTAAGAAAAGAATGTACTATTTTGACTCACTCGGATTTCCACCGTGGAATGACTCGGCAATTGTAAATTTTATAGCACAGCTAGGTGTGCCTGAGATTATTTGGAATCCATATCGTTTCCAAGGATATTATATTGAAACATGTGGATTGTATTGTATTTTGTTTTGCATGCATATGTCACGTGGGAAGGGATTTTTGAATTTTTAAAAATTATTCGAGTTATGCGACACAAATATGAATGATAAATATGTATGCACACAGATAAAAAAGTACCCCTATCTTAGTACCCCCTGTAATGTGTAAGATGTATATTGTGTAAATCTGTATATACATTTGTAGCTGTAGCCATTAATAATTATGTAACGTATGCTGTTACCGATTTTGTACACGATTTCTACTATTTAATAAATGAAAATATATTGGGTTTTGTTCTTATCCTCAAAAAATACTTACATAATCTCCTCTACAAACTGGCACTCGCTTGACAGGATGTGAGCCAATACCACGACTTTTGTATCGCTGGGCTGGCTAGGCGGTGTGGCTACCACTTCGTTTATCACCCTTTCGTCAAAAGTGGCTATAATACGATCTAGCTCCATTTCGGCCCTGTAATTTAAATAAATGTCACGAAATTGGATGCGGTTAAATCGTTTTGTGTACACCATATATATATATATATATATCCTAGCCTGTCGTAGCCTAACCTGACCTACCCAAACTTATTGTTCACGATTCCCCAAAAAAGTAAAACGTACTATATAATCTAAAAACACTTACATTAGCTCCTCTACAAACTGGCACTCGCTTGACCGGCTGTGAATCAATACCGCGACTTCTGTATCGCTGGGTTGGCTGTGCATCGAATCATCCATAGCATTTATTCCCCTTTCATCACAAGTGTCTATAATGCGTTCAAGTTCCGCATCGGTCCTATAAGATTAAGTAAAAATAAAGAGCTACAGTAAGAGAAAATACCACGAAATTAAAAAGCAGATAATTCTTAAACGTTTTAATATTTCTAAAATCCTACCTGTACAAGAAATGCACAAATATAAACACACCACATATATATATATGCAGAAATAACGACGAAGGAGTCAGACAATAATTTAAATTTATTTTTCAAAACGCATGCAATTCTTAAAAGTTTTGATAATTTTAAAAACCTATCTGTAGAACTTTCTATAAATATTTAAACTGTCGAGATATTTACAAATAAAGCACACCATATATATATATATATATATATATGCAGAAATAATGACGAAGGAGCCAGACAATAATTTAAAATTATTTTTCAAAACGCATGCAATTCTTAAGTTTGATAATTTTAAAATCCTATCTGTAGAACTTTCTATAAATATTTAAACTGTCGAGAGATGTATAAATAAAGCACACCATATATATATATTATTATATATATTATATATATATATATATATTGAATAAAACCACGAAGGAAAGGAAACACAAAAAGGTGCTCAAGCGCTTTCGTCTAATGACATCCTCAGGAATGTCATTAGACGAAAGCGCTTGAGCATCTTTTTGTGTTTCCTTTCCTTCGTGGTTTTATTCATCATAAATATTTTTCACGTGTTACTTTCGTGAAATAATTTTCATATATATATATATATATATATATATATATATGCAGAAATAAGGACGAAGGAGCCAGACAATAATTTAAAAAGCAATTCTTAAAAGTTTTGATAATTTTAAAATCCTATCTGTAGAACTTTCTATAAATATTTAAACTGTCGAGAGATGTACAAATAAAGCACACCATATACTGTATATATATATATATATATATATATAGAGGGTGTCCATAAATTATTGACCCCATTATAAGGCTTAATAAATTCGTTATTATAGGAGCTATCTTAAAACGGTTTGTGGCAATTAATAACACAACTCAAGAAATTTTTGTTTTAATTCAGTAGACCTCCACGTGAGCCCCATTGGTAGCACGCAGAACATCAAGGCGATAGATGATTTCGTTCCAAACATTAAGAAGCATGTCTTGCGTGATGGAAGCTAATGTCTCTTCAATCCGGTGTCTTAATTCTGTGATGTTATTAACCTTCTTTGCATACACTCTGTCCTTTGTGTAGCCCCATAAAAAGAAATCCAGAGGCGTGATATTCCGGGAACGAGGAGGCCATGGAATAGGGCCATCTCGCCCGATCCAACGAGAAGGGAACTTTTCAGTGAGGAACCTCCGTACTTCTAATCCCCAGTGTGGCGGTGCCCCATCTTGCTGAAAGAACACACGGAGCTGCATATCCTCAAGCTGAGGTGCAGCATACCATTCAAGCATATCTAGTAATTAGTAGCCTTCACAGTGTTCTCATGGAAGAAAAATGGTCCAATCACACGGTTATGGGAGAGAGCATACCAAACGTTTATCTTGGGACTGTTGCGTCCGTGTTCAATAAATTCATGCGGATTTTCTGATCCCCATATACGGCAATTGTGTCTGCTGACTTTACCAGACAGATGAAATGTCGCTTCATCACTGAAAACGACATTATTCAAAAAATGCTCATCTTCAATACGGTCAAGAATGTCAACAGCAAACTGTACCCGTTTGGGTTTGTCATTTGGTAGAAGTTTCTGCAAGGTTTGCAATTTGTAGGCATAAAGTTTCAACCTCTTGTGAACCACTTTATGCACTGTTGAACGCGGTATTTGCAGTTCTCGGCTTGCTCGGCGGATGGATTTTGTAGGACTTCGGATAAACGCCTCCTGAATTCCTGCTATCTTATCTTCAGACACACTAGGCCTTCCAGCTCCTTTCTGATGTAGCACACTGCCAGTTTCTTGAAATTGTTTCAGCCATCGCTTGAGTGAGTGCTTTGTTGGTGGAGTTTTCTGATATTCCTCCCGAAAACGTCTCTGTACAGTAATTGGAGATTTGGTTTCCCACATCCACAGCATATACATTGCTTTCTCCTTCACTGTCGCGATTGTGCCCCTAGTGGATGTTCTGCGAAATAAAGAAAATTTTTTTGAGTTGTGTTATTAATTGCCGCAAGCCGTTTTAAGATAGCTCCTATAATAACGAATTTATTAAGTCTTATAATGGGGTGAATAATTTATGGAAACCTGTGTGTGTGTGTATATATATATATAGTACAGGGTGGTGCAAAAGTCTGGACCCATAGGCGGTTTATATGGAAAAAAAGTGTGAAAGTGTGGCCTGCAGGAAGTTTATTATGAAATGAAATTTAATTAACCATACACCAGTGACTAAATTATATTAAATTTAACGTTCTAGTTCAGAATTTACAATAAGTGTTCGAATTGATGTCCATCTTCTTCCAAACACTTTTCTACTCGGTTGACACAAGACCTTTGCACATTTGTAAGCATAGTAATATTCGTTCTTTTGGCTTCAATTTCTGTTGTGATGATATCCTTTAGCGCTTGTATTGTTCTTGGTTTGTTAACGTAAACCACTGATTTAAGGTGTCCCCATAAGAAATAATCCAAAGGAGTCAAGTCTGGAGATCTGGGTGGCCATTCAATTGGCCCACGTCGTCCAATCCATTTCCCTGGAAATGTTTCATCTAAAAATTTGCGAACGACCTTTGCGAAATGTGGCGGAGCCCCATCCTGCTGAAACCACATAACTCTCCGATTTTGTAATGGTATTTCGCATAATCGAGGCATAAGGAAATTTGTTAACAAGTTAAGGTATGATTCACCCGTTACAGTGTCTGGGAAGAAATATGGACCAATTATCGTACCTCCCCACATAGCAGCCCATACCATAACTCTTGGCCTGTATTGCACGTGTCCTTCCTCAACCCAATGTAACCCAATATAAACAAAAATTAAATTATAAAAACTATTATAAAAATCGAAAGATATTTTTTATATAGTAAATTGCCTATGGGTCCAGACTTTTGCACCACCCTGTATATGCAGAAATAACAACGAAGGAACCAGACAATAATTTAAATATATTTTTCAAAACGCGTTTATAAGTTCACAAACACTGAATGAAACGATGTATATAAATGTGGCCCGGTTAGGCTCAATTGTGTTAGGTTAGGTCAGGCTGTATTATAAACAAGGAGGTTAGGTTAGGTTATATTATTATAAACGAGAAAAGAGCCCTGGGCTTAAAATAAATAAAAGGAAATTAGAATACTAAATAAATTATGAACGGGAAAGAATCCTGGGGTTAATTTTTACGTTGTAGAAAAACACTGAATAAAGTTAGGTTAGGTACTTATAAGTTACTCACATTTCAATAGCGTCTTCATTGAGCGGTTCTTGCATTTCGTTACAATTTTCCGTAACAAACTGGGTAGATAAAAGCTCGTCCCGATCAGCTGCGCTGAAAATTAGTCGTGCTGCTTGAGCGTAATCGGGCTTGTCCTCCACCAAATCGGGGGTGTTGTACAGCTGGAAAAGAACGAAACTAAGTCTCCGCATCGAGACTCTCCTTTTATAAGGGGGCATGCGACCAACCCACAAGAGCGACCCTTAGCACCCTATTGACAGGCGATGAAATTTGGGCGGGTTTAACGTGTAGGCCTGCATTTCGACCAAACCGAGGTACTGGGCCCGCCCCACAGTGTCGTAATTGGCTGATTCCATGAAGCCTGGGCGTGAATTTTGGGCGGAACTTAGCGTGTAGGCCTGCATGGCTCCCAACCGAGGTTCTAGAATCGATCCAGAGTGCTGTGATTGCCTTTCTCCCATCAAATCTGGGCGTTTCATATGTTCCGATGCGTGGGACCATTATATTGACACCAATTTATTTTTCTATGATGGGCATAAAGCTCCTATCGTAAAGCAAATATTGTTTTAAGATATGAGAAATGTGGTTGACCCATGAAAGCAATGTTTATTTTCCGTCCAACTAAAATTTAAATTTGGATTTCTGCGAGAAATTCTGATTATGACGTAGACCCTTGGGAACAAACCCACAGACAATAGTGTCTGGACATTTGGAAAATACAGGTGCATGATTCTATAGAAACAGAACAGAAATCGAGCCGTGTATTGTGTGCTAAACAAACAGAAGTGACAGAAATATAATATTGTATCAAGGTTTGAAAAATACCTGTTCTAAAATTTGTCTTCATGACAGAAATTATTATTATCATGACGTGGATCCCTTGGGAGCAACCCCAAAGACATTTGGAAAACGTTTATCGGTCATTCAGCTGTTTCTTTGTGTGGGCTATATATATATATATACACACATTCCAATTTTCAGAACAAAAAATAATATAAATATTTATTCAGATAAGGCCGAGGGAAGTAATTATTTACATTTTAGATTGAAAAACATTTTCTGTATTGTATTGTGACGGTTTAACCAAAAAATGATTGATGTATGGAGAGATAACCTGTCTGTGATTATTGTATACTCTTCATTTTAGATGAACTTTTTTCCGTACGAATTGTTCATTTATTGATACTTACCACTTTTAGATAGATATATATATATATATATATATATATATATATATATAGAGAGAGAGAGAGAGAGAGATAAATATATAGATAGATAAATGGTTAGATAGATAGATAGATGGACAGACAGGCAGATAGATAGATAGAGAGATAGATGGACAGATTGTCACTCGGAACTGAAAAATACTGGTATAGATTTTCTGTCTAACTATTCTTTCAAATATAATATTGTTTCAAGATTTGAAAAACACCTGTTCTAAATTTGTCTTCATGCCAGAAATTCTTATCATGACGTGGATCCCTTGGGAGCAACCCCAAAGACAATAGCGCCTGGACATTTGCAAAACATCTATGGGCTTTCAGCTCGCCCCACTGTCTACGCCTTTCCTGTGCAAACAATGGAAAATATATGCGTTTTAAGATAGTTTTGAAAATATCTGTCCCACCTTAGAGTTTAACACGGATCATTAGGGTACCCTGGATATATTTTTCCGTACGAACTGTTCATTTACTTTTTCTTTCTTAGGCCTACGGTAGCGCGAAAGGTCGGGACGGGGTCGAACCCCATTTAACGCGCGATGCGCACTGACGCAAATGTGCCAACCGGCTGATGCCTAGGGCGCCCAGCAACCGGACGCAAGGGGAACGAACCCGGTCCCTTTTAACGCGCGACGCGTCAACTGATGCCCGGAGGCGATGATGCCTGGAGGAACTGGCTGGTGAGCTAATAACACCCGGAGGCACTGGCTGATGTGCCAACTGGCTGATGCCCAGAGGCACTGGCTGATTAAGCCAAGTGGCTGATTAGGGGCCCTATAAGAGAGCGGCGGCACGGCTGAAGACCTCATATTCGCTTGGCTCTCGTCAAGCGAAGACCCTTCCTCTGGGTCCTCTCCTGCTCTCTCTCTCTTAGTTAAGTATGCCCCTTTGGGGGGTGAGGCCGTCCCACCTTCTCCCCAAAGAGGTTTCCCCTTTGCAACAAAGGGGGTTGGGGTTGGCACTCTTGCAACATTATGCAACCTTGCAATTGCTTTGCACTCTGGCATTTTGCGGTTATACTACTCGTAGCACTCAGAAATATTATAGTAGACCTACTCCATTAGCCACCTTCAACCGGTGATACTGTAGGACATCATAAATTGTTAACCCAGCCCGTCGTTAATACTCAATCATTGCATCAATTAATCACTGGCATTAAATTCATCATTATCACCTCATTTGGCTAACAATAGGCCAACTATACTTATTAATGATATTAATCATTTCTGTTTTCTTTCTTGAATTATATTATTAATATAATTCAAGAAAGAAAATGGAAATTTTTAGAAGCTTCAAGATCTTACCAAGATTACATCGTTTTCTTGTTGACAATTTAGATAATCCTTCTCTCTGCTCAATCGAAATACATACAATTTACAAATACAGTTAAGTATACCCCAAATATACAATATACTTGAGTTGTGCTTGATTGGATTTGTATATATTTAGATTGAACATAGTGAAATATTTCTAGATTGTCAAACAGAAAACAGTGATGTAATCTAAGTAAGATCTAGAAGCTTCTGGAAATTTCCACTTTCTTTATACATACATGTAACTTAGAAGGGTAACGGCCAACAGCAATAAATGTATAGCAGTCCAACTTCGAGTGAGTTATCTCTCAATGAAGCGTTTAACCAAGAAAACGCTTGTAAAGCTTTTACATTGTGTGTATAAATCAGTTAGCAATACTTTCAGTGATAGTTCCAAGCGTTGGTCACAGACCACGGTGACAATGGTGAATGAAATAAAAATTTATTCTCAATTTTTTCCGAGAAGCAGGTGCAAAGGAAAAAGACAACAGAAAATAGAAATTATCGACCTGTCGATTCTGTAGAGGGAAATGTAGTTACAATGATACACACATGATGAACCACTGAACAGTATGCCAAAAAAAAACCCTCCAGAACACCTCAGGGAAGCAGGATTAACTGCGAGACTCACAACAACGGCAACAGGTACAGTAGGCCTGTTTATTTACTGATCAAATAAGCACTACGTTCGGTATTTAAAGTATACAGCCGTCTGCTTGCCTGTTCAACTTTACTATGTTTTCATCGTGCAACTCTGTTAAACTTATCATTATTGTGTATTTCAGTTTTGGCTACCACTGTTTGTAAGTACTGCGACTATGATTCAGTCTGTGAGTTATACTGTGGAACAAGTGATACTTAAATCGTCTATATCTTCTCTACTGTCTAAACATTTTGGATGAAATAACTGTTTACGAGGGTGAGATTGCGCATTATATCGATAGGCTAAAAGTTAGCAAGGCTCCAGGCCCTGACGCTTTTATCCCAGACATTTGAAAGATTTGAAAGACGTTATTGTAGACCCTTAACGAAGATTTTTAATCGGTCACTCGAAACGGGGATTATTCCCGAAGACTTCAAATTAGCTAACGTCACGCCCATTTTTGAAAAAGGCGACCGCACAGTAGCTAGCAATTATAGGCCCATTAGCTTAACGTCAATTGTCGGTAAATTATTGAAATCTGTAGTTAGGGATCGTATCATCGATCACCTAGAAAGTAGAGATTTGATTAATAGTAGTCAGCATGAGTTTCGACGCCATAGATCTTGTTTAACTAATTTGTTAGAATTTTATAACGAAACAGTGCGCGAATACGATAGGCACAGAGCGGCTAACGTATTTATTTAGATTTTAAAAAGGCGTTCGATACAGTTCCGCATAGAAGGTTAATTGCGAAGGTTAAAGCGCACGGTATACGCGGTCAGGTAACTAACTGGTTAAGGGAATGGCTTCGTGCTAGGAAACAGAAGGTCGTTGTTAATGGTAGTGAATCGGGGTGGTTGGATGTAGGTAGCGGTGTCCCTCAGGGTTTAGTGGTTGGATGCAGGTAGCGGTGTCCCTCAAGGTTTAGTGGTTGGATGTAGGTAGCAGTGTCCCTCAGGGTTTAGTGGTTGGATGTAGGTAGCGGTGTCCCTCGGGGTTTAGTGGTTGGATGTAGGTAGCGGTGTCCCTCAGGGTTTAGTGTTAGGCCCATTGCTATTCGTGATTTATATTAACGACATAGATGTAGGATTGACTAGTAACGTGTCAAAATTCGGGACGAAACTAAAATAGGCGGTAAGGTTGTTAACGAGGACGATAGAAATAGGCTCCAAGACGATGTAACTAGGATTATGGAGTAGATGGATAAGTGGCAGATGCAATTTAACGTAGACAAATGTAAAGTTTTGCATATAGGTTGTCGTAATAATAATTACACGTACACGATGGATGGTAGAGAGTTAGCGAGCGTTGACAAGGAAGTAGATTTAGGCGTACACGTATCTAAGGATTTAAAAGTTAGGAACCAGTGCCTGGAGTCTTCCGCAAAAGCTAATAGGATGTTAGGCTTCATAGCGCGTAATTTCGAATTTAAATCGAAGGATATTATATTGCCCCTTTACAAGTCCCTAGTCAGGCCTCATTTAGAATATGCCGTTCAGTTTTGGTGCCCGTACTTGTGTGAGGATATTGATAGGTTAGAAAGGGTTCAGCGTCGTGCCACGAAACTAATTCCGTCATTGTGCAACAAGTCTTACGAACATAGGATTAAAGAGTTAGACTTGCATTCACTCGAAACTAGAAGATTAACGGGGGAGCTTATTGAAGTTTTCAAAATCGTTAATAACATCGATAACGTAAATTTTGACAAACTGTTCACTTTCCATAATAGCAATACTCGTAATAACGGACTTAAGTTGCGTGGCAGACGTTTGATTACTAATATCGGTAAAAACTTCTTTACGTTTAAAGTAATTGATAAATAGAATAATCTTCCCGCGCCCGTCGTGAACTCTACCAGCGTTAATATTTTTAAAAACCGTCTAGATAGATATTTTAAAAATATTAACGTTGTTTAAAATAAAAAAAACAATTTTCAACAGGAGCTCTGGGGGTCGTAATCGGGGATGAGTCTGTTGACGTCTAATGCCAGCTTGTGACATGCCAGCGTGTGATATGCCAGCAAAAAAAAAAAATTAGACTAACACGAACTTAGTTGTAGCTTGTTGAGTAAAATAACCAATTTTTGTTATTCTTTATACTTATTTTTCTTTTCTCTTTGTTGCATGTCTGTAGTTTGCATGTTTGCATAGTATGATAGTGTTTGAGTTAAGAATGTGTTGTAATGCGTTCTTATTTTACTTCTTTTCATCTTTCACGCCTTTCCAGCCTAGTGGGCTGCATCCTCTACCTCCCTATGGAGTGGAGGATCGGTCTGCAACAGTTGGAAGAATGTGTTGCTTTGAGTTAAGAATGTGTTGTTCTTGAGTTAAGAATGTATTGCATGGTTTGTAAGGGTTCTTATTTTACTTCTTTTCTTCTTTTTCCGGCATAGTGGTATCTACCTCCCTATGGAGTAGAGGACCGTTCTGCAATCTTTCCTATTCTCTCCGACTATTTTTCTGACTTGTCGGCAGTGGCCGGCGGATGATGATGGTGAGTCTTTTTTCTCTTTTTCTGAATGAATGTTAACCCACGAGTGATAGGTGTTGCTACTTACTTAACCCCTTATTCTCTTCTCTTAACCCCTTACTCTTTCCTTTCTCTCGGGCTAACCTTAGAGTGGATCTTAGGGTCTTTGTTAGCCTTAGCTTCTGTAGATCTGTAGATCGTCAGCACCGGTTACAGCAGCAGGTACCAAATCAGCAGTTTGCAGTCCTATATAATGTGTCATGACTCATGTTGAAAGCTATTCTTGTCCACACTTAGGTCTACTATTAACTACAAACTGACGTATATTTAATGTAAATAATATAATCTTTCTTAGATTTTCTTTAAGTTATAACAGAAAATCATGCCTGCGAGGCAGGGCTTTTTATGCAGGAAGGAGTGGTCAAGGAGGAATGTCCACTCAAACGTCCCTCATGGAAAAATAGAAAGCCTAAATCAAGATCCAAAGTTTTCGAGATGCCTGGTTGCTCTGCGTTTGAAAGATTGGAGGTCATAAACAGGGGAAAGATGAAATGAGGAAGCTTGTTCAAGAGTTCACCGGTTGAATAGATGAAAGACTGAGAATACTGATTAATCCTTGCATTAGGGAGTTGGACAGAAAAAGAATGAGACTGTGTCGAAAGTCTGGCACTGCATGCTCTCCTTAAAAGAGAAGGCATGCAGTTAGAGAGTTCAGAAGAGTACTGTCCGTTACAATAGCAATTGTAAATGGAGAGTGAGGCAACATTGTGGCGAAGAGAGAGAGATTGAAGACAATTAGTAAGAGGCGGGAAACTGATGAGACGAAAAGCCTTTGATTCTACACGGTCAAGTAGAGAAGCGCACTCCATACAGGGGCGGACAAGACCTCTGAAATGAAACAGCAACTGAGTGAAGTTGAAGAAACTGCGGAACCGGTACAGCACCCTTAACTTCTTAGAAGCTGTTTTGGAAAAAGAATAAATGTGATTTTTCGAAGAGAGATCACGAGAAAAGGAAACACCAATAATGTGAAGGAGAAGAGGAATGATTTAGTTGTATATTGTTGAAGGGGATAGTCGAGAGGAAGAGTGTGACGAGTAGTCAGATGAAGAAACTGAGTTTTTGAGGTGTGAAAGCTACAATGTTTACTCTGCTTCAGTAGAGATAATAGACAGATAAGAGGTTATGTGTACCATAGCCCTCCCACGCGAAGTATGGAGTGTCTGTTGAGAGGGACGCTTTGTGAAGCGGGTGGAGAAGTGAAGGGTGGAATCATCGGCAAGGAGTGGATGGGTCAGGAAGTGCGACTCAAAGGATCATAAATGAATAAAAGGAAGAGAGTGGGTGACAGGACAGATCTCTGAGGGACACCACTATTAATAGCTTCAGGAGAAGAACAGTAGCCATTTACAACGGCAGCTATAGATCAGCCAGAAAGGAAATTAGAGATGAAGACACAGATAGAAGGATAGAAATCGAAAGAGGGTAGTTTGGAAATTAAGGCTTTGTGCCAGACTCGATTAAAGCTTTTGATATATCTAGCGCAATAACAAATGTTTCATCAAAATCCCGAAAGGAGGATAACCAAGAATCAGAGAGATATGCAAGAAGATGGTCAGTAGAGCGTCCCTTGCGGAACCCATACTGACGATCTGAAAAAAGATTGTCCGTAGAGAGGTGTTTAAGAATTTTCCTATTAAGGATAGATTCAAAAACTTTAGAAAGGCAAGAAATCAAAGCAGTTGGACGATATCTGGAGGGTTGAGAGTGGTCACCATTTTTCGGGACAGGTTGAATGAAAGCGAACTTCCAGCAGGAAAGAAAAGTACCAGATGAAAGATAAAGACGAAAGTGTTTGCCTCGTCAGAGTGTTAGCACAGAAGCATAGTTCTTGAGAACAACAGGAAGGACACCATCAGGACCGTACGCCTGATCCCAGATCGGGAAGAATAAGGATCTTTGGAGGAGATTCTAATCTCAGGCATAATTAATTCAGAGGGAGGAGGAGATGGAGGAACACTACCAGAATCGTCCAGGGTTGATTTGGAATCGAAAGTTTGAGCGAAGAGTTCATCTTTATCAGGAGGAGAGACGGCAGCTAAGCCTTCACAATGGAAAAGAGGAGGGAAATAGGAATAAGGAAAATTTTGGAGAAGTTCTTAACTAGGTGACAGAAAGAGCGAGAAGAATTAGAATTGGATAGGTTATCACATTTCTGTCTGATGAAAGAATTTTTGTCGAGTTGAAGAACAGATGTGGCACGATTTCAGGAAGAAATATAAGCAAAGTGATGTTCAGGAGTTGGATGGCAACGGTACAAAAGTGATTAAATAACCTAAAAGGACTTTTGTGACATATCTTTGGCTCATATTTACTCTTACTGTTGAATAAACAAGGTGTTCAAGAAATAATAGCGCAAAAACTAATTCTTCATTTTTCTTAATAATAACTATTTATATAATATATATCGTTGTTATATTTCCAAACTGTCCAAGTTTAAACCACTTTCACAACATGACCATCATTTGTCGCTACAATATGTATTCGATGTTCGAACTCAATTATAGCATTAGGAAGATTCGCTTGTGGAATGGATCCACACTTCTCATGTCAACTACCACTTGGGAAAGAAAAAAAAGTTTGCAATATGTTAAGTATACTGTAGTTTGCTTCAATCACGATTCGATCGTCAAAGAAAAATGAATCGATTTTGTAGTCCCCGGATATACTAAACTAAAGCGCTTGTTAAACATGGTGTGCCACAGGGCTCTGTTCTGGGTCCACTGTTATTTTTATTATTTTTTAATGACCTGCCATGTTCATTTTATATACTGAACTTCATAATGTTTGCAGGTGATATAACTGTCTTTTTCTTGCAAAGATGTTAATTCAACTAAGAATATATTTAATTCAGAATTCATCAGTTTAATGAAATGTTTGATCACCAATAAACTCTTCCTAAATACCAGTAAAACAAATTTCATGATTTTTACTAATAAAGGAAATGTACATCTTGATGAACTTAATGTTTATGAAATCGCTGTAAAGGAGTGTACTGTAACAAAATTTCTTAGTATGATGCCAGATAAGAAGTTGCAATGGAGTGATCATGGAGCGCTGCTATAATGTTTAAATTTAGAAATGTAATCCCTAATCAGGTTTTAGTGACTCTTTATCACACGTATCCAGGTTTTGCTCAAGGGGGAGACGAGGGAACGTTGTAGATTATACCTACGTTTCATCATTCAACTATACTACTAATGTAACATACTTAATATCACGTTCTCGGTGTAGGATGAAATGATAATGAACGTAAACATACAGATTTATTGCAGTTGGGATTAATTTTTATTAAATTTGACAGCGAAATCAATATTTATAAGTTACGTAATCTAACGGCCTGGCAAGTTTATATACAGGAAATGATTACACCAGTGATGCACAAACCCTGGCCCGCGGGCCAAATGTGCCCCCACGGGTCTTTTCAGTGGCCCCACGGGTCTTTTCAATTCAATGAAAAAGTTAGAATATAAAAGTGACCCAATTTATGACTTAGATGGAAAGTAAGTAGGCTAATACATTCAGTTATTTTCTTCGCTTGGCCCTCACATCAAAAAAGTTTGTGCACCACTGGACTACACACTACCGATATACATACTCAATTGCTCAAGTGTATACAGTTAGGTAGACACAAAACTAGCCCATAAGAGAGTATTAGATCATTTGACCAATAAATCAACAGCCAAAGTAGAACCGAGAGTTGTGACGTTACGGACACACTTTTTGATCACAAAACTAGTGCAGCGATTGTTGTGCGATAATTTCTTTGGTTTCTAGTGTTATTACAGCATCATGTTCAATCGTCTCACTTTTTTACAAGCAAATCTGTCCAAAACTTCGTCTCCATCGCTTAAACGCAAATTGCCTGATTCTAATGTTAACATACAGTTGAGTTTAAGAAATACTGTATGTACATATCATAAGAATACACATTCATTAATACTTCAAGCATAAATAGTATCAATAAGGGGTTCCAAAAAACCTTAGCCCCCCAATTTGCAGCTTACATGTTTATTTATATCAAAATAGTTTTTAGTGATTATAAAAATATATAAAATTCTTTAGTTATTGCAGGTATTAAAATTACTCTAGCTGATAAAGTGATAATATAATGGCTTCTCATTAATTGGTGATTCGGAGAGGCAACGTGTGATAGATCGCATACAAGCAATAACATTTCGGGAAGCTCGTGATGCTGGAGCCACCTTTATAACACGTTCATGGGTTGCCAAAAAGTTGCGAAAAAGTGAGGACTTCGTCAAAAGAAATTGGAATAAAACTTTGGATGAATGTAAAATGGATACAACCAAACCTGGGCGCCCAAATTTGCCACTCTCTCAGGAAACAAAGGACATCGTTGAAAGCGGTATGCGTAAGCGGAAAAACAGCTGTGCTAAACTTTCTAGAGAGATCGAAGTGTTGAAAGGAAAGATCGTTAGTGGTGAGATCATTCGACTGTACCGTCATAGGCAAGGTTTAAAGCCTTGGCATGAACTTCCAAAGCCAAGAAAACTCAACATCGATGACAGAATGTGGTTTGCCCATTATCTTGAAGATTGGGATGTGGATGATTTCATGCATTTAGCTGTCTCCGATGAATTTTTTGTTTACGTAACACGTCGGCCTAACTACCAAATGATCGAGTGTGGGCCACAACACCAGATGAAATCGATGACAATGAACATTATCGCGAATTATTAAAAAGTCCAGACTGTGTTGGTGTGTTTGTTTTGTTCACTGCAAAGAAGCTCATGTGGGTGCTGAAGCCAAATGGTCAGAGTTGGGATGGACAGTATTTTCGTGATATTATTCTATCTCAGCATGTCATTCCTTTTCTAAGAAACCCAAACAATGTTATGGATGTCGATCAGGTCACACTTCTGCACGATAAGGCCCCCTGCTTTAAGGCATTAGCCACTCAACAGTTGTTGCGGAGCCATGAGATCGATTTCTTTGGAATGAAGAATGGCCAGGAAATTCTCCTGACCTGAACGTCTGTGAACACATTGGATCAGTTATAAAGGACAAGGTTGAATGTCTCTTGTTTCAAGAACCTGCAGCAAATCGATTTTCGAAGGATACAATGACGCAACACATTGAAACTGTTTTAGCAAATTTGCGTAACGATCAAGATCTATTCAAGTCACTTTTGGCAAGCTACCCAAAGCGAATTCAGGCTGTCTTGGAAGCCAATGACGGGAACACCAAGTTTTAATTGTTTCTCATTAAATGCAGGATTAAATTTTTTTGTAAGGTATGTTTAGTTTTACTGTACATCTAATGGTTTAGGCCATGGGCGGGGGTCTAAGGTTTATTGGAGTTCCGTATATGTGTGTTACACATAGATTACATAATTATGAATTAATCACACATTAAACAAATAGTTCAGATACTCAAAATACATAGTGAATAGATTTAATTTTTCAATAAATGTACATCATTTATATTGATAAGAAAATTATGCACAACTATGACTAATTTATTGATAAAACTATCATACCACATATAATTAGGTCAACCTAAACCATGATAACCAATTATTACAAAAGCTGGCATATACTTTTAAATTAGTGTCTAAATTATTTTAAATTTATATAATTCAGTACTAATCTGCACTTGCACACTTATTATAAACGCTAAAATTTGCTAATGTATTGGTGCCAGTATTAAACTCACACCCTGATATAGTTACAGCCCCATTGACATTGGATTTTTTACAACACTGTAATAACTCCATATAACCTACCCTCAAAAACAATGTTGATTTTTTAAAAATCAATTTACATAATGTTCTACGTATTTTATACTATATTTCTTTGAATGCATATACAAACTATTTTTTTTTATAGGCATTCTTAGCATTAGAATTGTGATGCCGTAAATCTTGACATTTACTTCTAACATCTCCACTACATCATTTTTGGTGATGATATAGTACTCAACTGTGGTGTTTTGCTAAATTGCATCGTAAGTGTTTCTCAATATGCATAAAATAATTTAAGTCGTTGAATAAAATAATTCAACCAAATTCAACATATTCAATCAAATTCATAATTCATCCAAACATAATAAAATAATTCAGCGAAACATAATTGTTGGATAAATGTACATTGTCAATTCTGACAAAAAAAACATCGAATCAACACTCAAATTTAAACCAGCGTTGCCAGCGAATAGACAGATATGCCATCCATATGAGCCTGACTTACCTGACTTTTTGAGCTATTTTCATCGGATGATTTTTAGATATAAACATATTAATATGACTATATATTAATAAAATAACTTGGTAATATTTATGCCATAAAAATCAGCATGGAAATAGCTATGTAAATTTTTTTTTTTTTTCTTAAATTAGAATAGTCAAAGTTTTTTATAACGAAATGAAACTTTTGATGATGAATTTTACATGTTAAGAGTCAAGCTAATTACAGGCTTCTAGCGTTTTTTTTTTTACAATTTTTAATTGATGAATTTTTCTGAACCGGACAATCGAACAAATCTGTAATTTGATCAATTGCAGTTGTAATGATTACCTATTCAATATTTACATACAATTAATATTTTACATACAATATGTTTTCTAGTCCAAATGGGGGGGGGGCGACCGCCTCCTTCGCCCCCCTCCCTTGGATACGTCCCTGCTCTTTATCATACTCTTGTTCTTCCTTATACAGTGCGTTCAAAAAATCTCCCCGCAGTCAACCAACACTTTAAAAAAAGTGTTTGACAACAAGTGTGGACGAGTTGCTCTTTGCCTGCAAAAAGGTGGAAAACACTTTCAGCACATGTAAAATCAAAAGGTTATGTAATAAAATAACTGAATCATGGTTGAATTAAAACATTGTAGTTTTTCAATTTCCTATGCGTTTAACTTCTCGAACGCACTGTATAACGTACTGTACTGCACACTAGTTTGGGGAAACTCTATTAACAAGGCCCTAAACGGTATCTTTATCATCCATAAAAGAGCAATAAAGTTATTATCTGATACTGATTTCCTTGATCACTCTAGTGCATTATTTAAAGAGCTAAAACTACTAAAGCTCAATGATGTAATCAAGCTGGCACGTTTTATTTTTATTTACAAGTGTAAGAACAAAATCATTAATTTACAATGGGTAAATAGATATTTTGTAACTCATCAAGAAATCCACTCATATCAGAGCAGAAATAGATCATAGCATGTTATACCTCAATTTAGATTGTCATCATCTCATAAACTACCCATTTTCAGTGGATTGAACCTATGGAATGATTTAAATGCTGATATAAAAAATATTGTGAATGTAAATTTATGTAAAACCAAGTTGAAATCCCGAATAATAATGGCATACTAATAAAAATCTAGGATTAATGTATATTACTATTGTTTATTCATTTCTCGTGTGTAATCTAGGATTAAAGACACATTACTCGTGATTGTTCAGTTCTTATCTCTGATGTATAATATTGATTTCTTTGTGTGGTACTGGTGTAATACCTTTAATAATAACTTTGCATTTGTCATATAGCAAATGATAATTTAAGAGTAATACATACTTTAACTATTAATAATACTTGTTTATTTATTTATTTATTAATTTATTATTAATTAATAATAATTATCTGTTTTATTTTTAATAAGAGCCCAGTAAAGCCTAAAGCTTAAGGGCCAAATAAAATAAAATAAATAGTCCAGCTTCATAATTATTTATGTCATTGTAAATTGTAAAACTAATGTATTTATTTTATTATTAATAAAGGTTATTTGATTCAATTCAATTCAAAAAATTTAGCACACTAAACATTAAATTTTTGTTCACTTGCATATCATGAAAAAAAACAGGTATCTGGCAGAACTGCGTCAAAGAATCAGAAATTATGGGATCCATTCCAGAAGCTCATATTGCTAATGCTTCAATGAAGTTTGGGCCTGGAATACACATTTCAGCGATGAAACCAATGCCCTGAGGGGGCACCTTCGCATGCCGTACCTATATATACAATTTAACTGCAAACAACACACAGTATAATTAATGTAAAGAACGACGCTTGTGTAGAAGAACGTTCCGCACAAGATGAGGAGGAAGAACAAACAAATGAAAAATGAGGTTACCACCCGGGAATCGAACCCGGGATCTTCCGATTGCCGGCATGCGAAGGTGCCCCCTCAGGGCATTGGTTTCTGCTCGTATGTAGGAGAATTACGACATTTGATTAATCGAGGCCATGGTGTAGTGGATAGCATATCTGACCGGCAATCGGAAGATCCCGGCTTCGATTCCCGGGTGGTAACCTCATTTTTCATTTGTTTGTTCTTCCTCCTCATCTTGTGCGGAACGTTCTTCTACACAAGCGTCGTTCTTTACATATATATATATATATACACAATTAAATAATTAAATAAATAAATATACATCAAAATACTTTATGTTCTACTGCGCAAAAAGCTAAACTCACACGTAATCGAGTCTACATTCACTTCGTTATTACTTTGCACTACACGGTAAAGCCATCCAAGCAATACTTCACCGCTTACGTTATACGGATGCCTATACTCGACATAAATGGCTTTCATATCGTTCAATACTATTTTTGTGCCCACTTTACATTCGGTTGGCAAGTTATCTTTAAACACGGCTAGAATACAATCAAAAGCACGCCCAAAGAGGTCATCGTTAAGCACATCATTATTAAATACAAGTTAATAAACACTCCTTTCCAATCGAGGGTTTTTTCTTAACGTCCCGAGCTTTTCAATCGTGAATTCTTCTTCACTCTGCATAGCGGCAATAGAAATAATCTTCCAAGTCGTAACGACAGTTATTCATTATATAGAGGTACAGCTCTTCAGGATAAACAGTGTAGGCTAGCTCTGCCCTCTACCGCTCAAGTGCTTTGTACCAAAGTTCAGGATATTTCGAAGAATCTAAACCTTTAAATATGCTTCCAGCTCTAGACCATTCTTGCCTTGTTCATTCCTACATTCGATAAGTCCGTCGAGCAGAGTGATGTATGCGTATTCAAGAACCATGTCAAAATAAATCATATCCGTAACACGAGCGTCTAATATAGGCTTCAGCTTGCGGAATCCAGCGATTTCAAACATTTTGTGGAGGATGAAACGGTTTCGCGTAGGGACAATAACGTTATTATCAGATGCATTCTTCCACATCAGTCGTATATCAATGCATGGCTGATCGTTATTTATACACAACGTGAAAACAACGGCATATAAGCGGGCGTCACTAATCTGCTGTCTTCTTGTACCTACACTTGTAAGTATTTTATAACTGTCTTCTCCCCACTTCTCAACTATCACGAAGACTCTATTCATTTCCTCAACATTTAATTAAATAAATAACGTTACGTTTATACCAGAGTTTGCATGCCTGCAAGTCGTTTCAAGTACATAGTTAATGGTGCCGGTTTCACGCCTGAACACGCGCAATGACATCGTCACGGAGACATCGTAAGAGGCATTGAGAATGCTTCTCAAAGGAAGTTCCATCGTATTCGCACGTCTAGTCGGTTCAAGCTCTGAAATGACTATGAGCCACAGGTGGACGGATCGCTCGACGGGCGGAGTGAGTCAAGCTGATGAAACGTGTACGGGTTTGTTCGAACTCGTGTGTTTCGGAGGGGTGAGGTACACGGGTGGGCGGCTCGCTTGGGGGAGCGAGTCACACCATAAACTGCTGGAGCGTGTACAGGCTTGTTTGAACACTTGTGCCCCTGGACAAACAGAATTTTCCGCTACATGAAGCAATACCGGATTTAATGTTTTATCACTCACCAGACGTTCATTTCCACAAACTAAACATCTTCACAATCCGGTGCACTATTTGAGAGAAACATATGCCCATATTTATCCTTTTTGCTTAACAAGCGATACTCGTCTCTAAAGTCTGTTAGAAACTCACACAGCCCATTAGCTACAACCTCACTACAAACTTCGTCATGATATATATTAATATAGCAGCAAAAATACTTAAGATTCTCCATGATGACAAGATTTACATTCTCAACCGTAGGGTACGAGTAGTGGGTATGATGTAACATGACATAATATCGCTTGTCACGCCACTCATCAACAATACTCACTATCCATAACCGTTGCTTCTCTTCTGAATGTGTTGCTTCTACATCGCAGTATATGTGAGCCTTTATAAATAGGTCTACAACATACTTCAATACATCGTTTGTACTACAAAATCCTACAATGCCCACGCCAGAATAGCCGCAGAGTATTTGAACATCTTGGTCCTTCGCACGACTCTATGTAGCCTTAAAAGTATGAAAGTAGGGTGGAATAGAGAGTTTTTCAGTATCCACCACATGTTGGCACTTTGCCGAATACCACTTCATAAACGTTGAACACGCAATATTAAAGGTAGCCATTACTATTTTTTGTCTACGCGGGAGAATACACATCTGAGCTCAAGGGTATGCAGAGGTCAACTGAGCACGCAGGAATTGAGATATGCTCAGGTAGTGGCAGGAGTCACGTGACCGATCTTACAGTGGGGGAGCTTAGCATTTTACTGTACACACACACGCACGCACGCAGAGGAGAAAATGAAACCTTAATTGATGCAAATATACGTGATAAATAAACATACCGTTAACAATACAGAAATATATAAATACAATCAAGGATTAAGGTAACCAAAGGGTACGGTATCATAGGTACCAGGCACCTGGTAACACTTCTTATAGGTGTTACGGCATACTTCATGCTCCTAAGTTCCTTCACACACCCCAGTTTCTGCACCCGAAAATTGTGCGTCCCCACAGTCAGTTGGGGTGGCTGGTCACCCTCATTATCCAAACACACTAGATCCTTCAACGAGTCAAAGTTAATGACTCGAACGGTTCGCATGGTTAAGCGTGATACCCTTAGCCTTCACGATATACTTCATATCATCCCTTACCCTTACCCGTACACCATAGGTTTTTGGCCCTGTTGACACAAACGAGTCTGCGTATGCACCATCACCATACTCGTCTTGATCTCGTCAGTTAGCTCTCCGAGGAATTCCCCGATAGTAGGCAAGTATTCACCCTCCCTCGCTGTGAATATCACGCTATCTGTGTCAGCGTACAGCACCCTCCGTCCAAGAGAGTGCAGTAAACCCCAAAATTTGATGTGGGCGTAGGCCGTTGTGAAGCTGGCAACAGGTATGTTTGTAACCCGTGAGGTATCTGTGGCAAGTTCGGTGATGTTGTACTTTATTATGTAAGTATTACCTACATTCACGATTTCCATAACCCGCGTTGGCATAATCCCAGACTTCACTATAACTTTGTGCCAAATGAAAGTTCCTTTTGCCGGTATTCTGTGCAAATTTCCCCCAAAGACTGCTTAGACACAACTTTGCACTAAAGCTCTTGCCAGGATTCTTAACAATTTGGGAACGATCGAGCTGTATAGCTTCATGGGCACGGTAACGCTGAATATAAGCCGTTTTTCCATCTTCGGTATCAACCCTTCGCGGATATCCTGCTGCTTCTACTTTATCCTTCAAAAAAGCGTTTATATATGGTGTGAAAAGGTTGGGTAGCTTCTGAAACCTCCACACCTCATGTATCTTCAATATTGTATACCCATGGCGAACGGCGAGGGCCAGCTCAGGACTTGTATATACACCTCTGATCTTACGTTGGTGGGTTGTGTGGTCACAATCACCGTTGTTCTCTTCTGCGCACTTCACGCACAGGGGAAACATGAGCTTGTGATCTATAACGACGAGTAAGATAGGCATCCATAAATCGCGAGGTGGGAGCACGTCTACGAAAGAGAGTCCAAAGTAGCGCTCATTCAAGTTAGCTGAAAACTCCTCGATGGTTGGTATGGTGGGCCCCACCATTTTTCAGGTTCGCCTACGGGGTACGGATTGTTCTTCATCACGTAGGGGTATAAAGAACAGAAGTCGAAGTAGTGGAGTTTCACGCTCACCGTGGGAAGAAAGTATAGCTGAATGGGTTTGTGCGCCCTCCAAACAAGCTGTCACCGCATTTGAGTGGGTCCAACACCATTGAACGTTTGATGGCCCTTATTTCTTCACGGTACTGGGTATCTGTTTTCATCCGTGCATCATACTCATGCTCCCACACGATTTTGTGAGTGAACTGGGAGCCTATAAGTTGATCACGGTTACGGGTCCATGCGAGGCTCTCGGCGGGGTATCTCCATAAAGGTCCCCTGTGACGGTACATTCAGCGCGCGGGCATCCATGCCACCAACAGCCGTTAAAGGAATACACAGTCTTCTCACCAGTGGCTGGATCCTCACTTAGGCCATCAACCCAAAAAAACACGACCATTGACCTTAGCGGGTACTTCACCCGTGTTGTGGGCATGCTTTATATATACCCCGGTCTGTTGCTGTGGTGTATGAGCCAGTAAATAGCCTTGTGCCCATAACTGCGGAGATTGTTTCTGTGAATGACTTCTAACGTGTCTTTAGGCATGAAGTTATTCTTGAACACTAAAACATAATGAGGCGATCGTGGTCGCGACTTGCAGTGGATCGCATTTGAAAAGGGCTATGTACATTAGGGTGTCCCATTTTCACTTTTTTTAAAAATGTCAATGTCCATACTTTTTTCCTTGTTAGAATTGGTCCACTGAATACAACCATATCAAAAGAATTTTTTTTTCTGAATTTTAGGGGTCCCCCACCCCCCTCGAAATATTTTGCGCTCTCGGAATGCAAAAATTGGCATTTTGGGGTGTACATTTGACACTGAGGAGCCAATTATTTATACAACACCTACATATTTGGTACAAAATGATAGTTACATTCATGCACCTAACATTAAAACACCCATCGGAAGTGTTTAATAAATGAAAAAGAATTTGTACATCAAAGTCGATTCATTACAGGAACTTTTTACCACAAAAATGTTACCTCATGAAAAAATTATGAGTAATTTTTACCAAAATTATTTGAAAGTTATTTCTAATATCTCATTAACACGAGTGTTACCGCCACTCATAGAGCATCATCCCAATGCAGCTCCACGGCGATGGGCTTTGATAAGATAGGGTGAAAAATCGAATAAAGATAAATTCAACTTATGCTATGAAAGTGGGAACAACTTTGCAAATACAGAAATTTGCAAAGCCCCATCTTTTTTTTTTTTTAATCATTGCATAAATCAAAATATACTTTTACAAGAAAAAAGGAATAAAGTTAATAAAATACAAAATATATAGCTTTCCAATATACAACTAAAAAGAAACAACCTTAGAATGGTATATTACTTAGGCCTAACCAGTCTTGTCTTTTTGTCATATTGATTAATATTTTCTTTGAAACAACAGGGATCATACGCCTGTTTTCTTCAACAAACTGTAGAAGTTCCTGAATTTCATTCTCATCCTTGCATGTGCCATAGAAATCTTGCATCAATTTAACTTCCCGCTCCGCCGTATCATTAACAACTTTTGAAAAAGAAATTATAATCTTCATCCTGATATAATCTTCATCAGTTTCCCACATAAGAACAGGGTTTTTAAGCCAGTCGCCTGTTGAGTCGAGTTGACGAAAGAAAAACCAATACTTGGAACCGATAAGTCGTTGGAGCTTAACATTCTGTTTCAAAATTGGGAAGACAGGTTGGCCTATATGAAAGTGTTTAGGATGGACAGAATGTAATAGTTCTTTTGCCATCATGCTCTTATCTTCATTGCTCAAAGAACCAAAGAGAGCCATTGGTGTAAGTTCCTCAGTTAGGTACCGATAATGACCTTAAAAGTGTTTAAAGCTGTTTCAGCGATATCACTGTCTATTTGCTTAGCGAACCATTTTCCTGTAAAACTCGAGATCATTTACAAGGGCATCAACTGCATTTGTGCACGAAAGCCAATACTTTCCATAGAAAAGTGTCGTAAAGATACACATCCTTTCAAGCTTATAAATGGTAATTGAGTCAAACCCAACTTGATTGCAGAAAGCATACATTTTATGTATATAAAGTATAGGTGCCATCCATCTTGGCTCTTGGGTGATGAAATGCCCCAGGCTTCATCCAGTGCGTTCCTCGTGAAGGGACTACGTCAAGAATCAGAAGTGTTGTTTCAGCAACTTCTCTATAGTCATCTCGGGGAAGACTCCTTTTATTGTTAAGGATCTACAGATCTACAGAAGCTAAGGCTAACAAAGACCCTAAGATCCACTCTAAGGTTAGCTCGAGAGAAAGGAAAGAGTAAGGGATTAAGAGAAGAAAATAAGGGGTTAAATAAGTAGCAACACCTATAACTCATGGGTTAACATTCATTCAGAAAAAGAGAAAAAAAGACTCACCATCATCATCCGCCGGCCACTGCCGACAAGTCAGAAAAATGTTCGGAGAGAATAGAAAAGGGGTGAAAGATGAAAAGAAGTAAAATAAGAACGCTTACAAACCATGCAAACACAGTCTGAACTCAGAGTCATACCATGCAAACTACAGACATGCAAGTAAAGAGAGTTACAGACATGCAAGTAAGGAGATGATAAGAAAAAAAAGTAGGTAAAGTTAAACAAAAAGTGGGTTAGTTTACTCTACGAGCTACATCTACGTTCATCTTAGTCTAATTTTTTATTTTTTTTTATTTTATTGCTGGCATCACACGCTGGCATGTCACAAGCTGGCATTAATCGTCAACAGACTCATCCTCGACCAGCACACCCAGAGCTCCTGTTACTAATTGTTTTTTTTATTTTAAACAACGTTAATATTTTTAAAATGCCTATCTAAACGGTTCTTAAACATATTAACGCTGGTAGAGTGAACGACTGATGCGGGAAGATTATTCCATTTATCAATTACTTTAAAGGTAAAGAAGTTTTTAGCGATATTAGTAGTGAAACGTCTGCCACGCAACTTAAATCCGTTATTACGAGTATTGCTATTATCGAAAGTGAACGGTTTGTCAAAATTTACGTTATCAATGTTATTAACGATTTTGAAAACTTCAATAAGCTCCCCCATTAATCTCCTAGTTTCGAGTGAATGCAAGTCTAACACTTTAATTCTATCTTCATAAGGCTTGTTGCGCAATGACGGAATTAGTTTCGTGGCACGACGCTGAACACTTTCTAACCTATCAATATCCTCGCGCAAATACGGGCACCAAAACTGAACGGCATATTCTAAATGAGGCCTGACTAGGGACTTGTAAAGGGGCAATATAATATCCTTCGATTTAAATTCGAAATTACGCGCTATGAAGCCTAACATCCTATTAGCTTTTGCGCAAGACTCCAGGCACTGGTACCTAAACTTTAAATCCTTAGATACGCGTACGCCTAAATCTACTTCCTTGTCAACGCTCGCTAACTCTCTACCATCCATCGTGTACGTGTAATTATTGTTACGAGAACCTACATGCAAAACTTTACATTTGTCTACATTAAATTGCATCTGCCACTTAACCGTCCACTTCATAATCCTATTTACATCGTCTTGGAGCCTATTTCTATCATCCTCGTTAACAACCCTTCCGCCTATTTTAGTATCGTCCACGAATTTTGATACGTTACTAGTCAATCTTACATCTATGTCGTTAATGTAAATTACGAAAGCAATGGGCCTAACACTGAACCCTGTGCGACACCGCTACCAACATCCAACCACCCCGATTCACTACCATTAACAACTACCTTCTGTCTCCTAGCACGAAGCCATACCTCTAACCAGTTAGCTACCTGACCTCGTATACCGTGCATTTTAACCATCGCAATTAATCTTCTATGCGGAACTGTATCGAACGCCTTTTTAAAATCTAAATAAATAACGTTAGCCGCTCTCTGCCTATCGTATTCGTGCACTATTTCGTTATAAAATTCTAACAAATTAGTTAAACAAGATCTATGGCGTCGAAACCCAGGCTGACTACTATTAATCAAATCTCTACTTTCTCAGTGATCGATGATATGATCCCTAACTACGGATTCCAAAAGTTTACCGACAATTGACGTTAAGCTAATTGGCCTATAATTGCTAGCTAGTGTGCGATCGCCTTTTTTAAAAATAGGCGTAACTTTAGCTAATTTGAATCTTCAGGAATAATCCCCGTTCCGAGTGACTGATTAAAAATCTTCGTTAAGAAGCATACAATAATAGGGTGTGTCGAATTTTTCAACTTTCAAATTCCAAAAATGAGGGGTGCTAAAAGTTGCAGCATGACTTAGGAATTCTAAAGATATTTTTGTTAATTTAATATAATTTAGTTTCCTTGGTAAGAAGCTACATAAAAATAGTGACTTTTTTGACTTTTTTGTGGAATTATATAATAATTATTATATTAGTAATTATATATGCTGTATATATAATGCACTGCTGTTTTTGCTTATTTCACAGGTTGAAACATATTCATCAGTGTGCTGAAGATTACTTGTCCGTCAGTGCTACCATCCTAACCAGTGGGAATTGACCTACAATGGCTTCTAAAAGGAGGACAAGACTGGGGACATTCACACATATGAGCAACCTAATTGGAACTGGTAGAGAGTTGTTGCCCTCTGAACTCCCAACTCTGCGAGACGTTCTGAAATATGGGCTACTGCTAAGAGAACAAAGTGGTGAGGATGTGAGAAACTACCCAGCAGCCAGTCTTGCAAAGGACATTTACCCTAAAGTGCTTGAAAAGTGGGAACGAGCAAACAGTTCTTTTGTAGCCCCCGTTGTAAATTCACGAGTCACAATCTTAAACAAGATCCAAGAGAGCTGGGAGCAGGCCAAAAACATATCTCTTGGGAGAGGAAAGTTACATGTCAAAGAGGCTTTCATTGCAAAACTTGACAAGCTTTTTGACATCCTCAGTTGCAAGTGTAAAATTGTTCTCTGCTCTGAATTTGGCTGCCTTGCAGATGCTGGTTGCAAAAACGAAACTCACATTAACTGTACGTGCCCTAGGGAGATGAAGATCCCTGTGAAGGAACTTGCTTTAATAAAGGTCAGAGAGACAAGTCTGGTTCTATTGGACCACATCAGATTGGCTGCCAGATCAACCTGAGCACAACAGACAAGTCAAAAAGCAGAAGCGGCAAGAAGACGAAAGAAGAAGGCTTGCTGAATATAAGCAGACAAGTAAGCAGGATGTTTCAATGCCATCAAATGAAATAATTTTCTCTGATGATGAAAATGAAGAACAAATAGCTGATGCTCAAGATGGAAAGGATGGAAGTTATGAAGTGACATTAGAAATACCAAGCACGTCTCAACTTCCAATAAAAAGCCAGAGTACAACACATTAGAAATACCTAATGTTGCTGTGCATAGCATCAGATATGGTGTTGGCCTGCGTGCCACAGCTGCCATCACCACTGCTGCCTTTATGGATGCTGGCTTGATCACTGAAGAAGACAAGAGACTTGTAGTTGATCACAATAAAGTCAAGAGGGCCCAAGAAAAAGTTATGAGATCCCTGGATCAGGAATTTGATGATCTTTGTAAGAAGGGTGAAATTGACTGCATCTTCTTTGACGGCCGTCAAGATACAACTAAAGTTATGCTGAAAGCAGACAATTCAGATCGTCAGTTCCCCAGCATCATCAAAGAAGAGCATTATTCTGTGTGCAGTGAGCCAGGTGGAAGATATCTCTACCACTTCACTCCTGAGAAAGGCTCAACGAGAAAAAAACCTGCTGAAGTTATTGCTGATAATCTTGTAGATTTCATGAAGAAGAAGGGCATTGATAAAAGCCTGCAGGCCATTGGAGGTGATTCTACAAATGTTAACACTGGCTGGGAGGGTGGTTCCATGCATTGGGTAGAGGTCAAGCTTTGCCGTAAGCTGATCTGGTTGGTTTGTGCCCTCCACACTAACGAGTTACCCCTGCGACACTTGATCAGATCACTGGATGGGAAGACCTTGTCTAACAACAAGTGGACAGGTAACATTGGCAAGATGCTAGACACTGCAACCGAACTTGAAATTGATCCTTCATTCACCAAACTCTCAATTGGAGAGCCTCTTACTTCACTGAGTGACAATGTCGTAAAGGATCTCTCTACTGATCAAGCGTACGGGTTTAGGATCACACAGGCCATAAGGACAGGAGAACTTCCCACAGATCTGGCCCTTCTTGAAATTGGTCCAGTGAGCCATTCAAGGTGGTTGACAACAGCAAACAGGCTTTGTCGCATATGGGTTTCAAAACATGGCCTTAAAGGCAAAACCCTCAACAACTTAAGACTGATAGTGGAATACATTGTTGGTGTGTACTACCCCTGTTGGTTCAACATCAAAGTAAAACACTCTTGGGTGGAAGGCCCACGCCACATCTTGTTTCAGCTGCGGCTAGTTAGGCTGCAAAAGAAGGCTGTAGTGGATGCTGTTTTGCCAACCATCAAGCGCTCAGCATGGTATGCATTCAGCGAAATGATAATCCAGACACTCTTGTGCTCAGATGACAGTGAGGAGAGGAGAGCTGGTGTCCAAAAGATTGTTGACATGAGGGGTGGAGATGATGACACACTTGGAGATCTTTCTGTACGTCCCAGGAAGACACCTTCCATCAACCCCAGTGCTTCTTCCGTGTTGGAGCTGACAGACTGGTCTGACGGGGTATTTGAACCTCCTTTGACATGTAAACTGACTACAGCGGAAGTAAAGAAGTTCTTTGACAAGCAAGCCTATGCAAGTTCCACAGTGGCCCTGTCATGCTCAGTCAATAGAGAGGTGTGTGAAACAAGTCACAGAGGCAGCAGGCAGGGTGTATACACATGAGAAACGTGAGGGCTATATCAGAGGCCAAGAAGCAAGTCGGCGGCTGATGTCCAAGAACGAATCAAAGCAAGACTTGATGAAACTTGTTGTTTAAATATTTTTTTTACTGATGTCATTACTTTCTAATGTTGTTTTATGATTACAAGGATATGTTTTATGATTACTAGGATATGTTTTATGCAGAGAAACTAAAATTTTTATAGCATTACCTGACATTTTGAGAAGCTAAAATTAATAAATGTTGTTTTCCGAGAGCAATTTATGTGCTTTTTAATCAAACGTAGATTTACCAAGCTAAGTGTTGAGCAATCACAAAAATAATAGCAGATTTGAATTCTTCACATCTAAAAAATATTTTTAAAACCCCTCAGTGAAGGATTGGCAAAATTAATTTTCACCTCCCAAATTGACACACCCTAATACAATAACGTCTTTCAAATCTTTCATAATGTCTGGGATAAAAAGCGTCAGGGCCTGGAGCCTTGCTAACTTTTAGCCCATCGATATAATGCGCAATCTCACCCTCGTAAACAGTTATTTCATCCAAAATAGTCTCGTTATTAAATAGAACGATATCGTCCACGTCGGGGACATTATTTACGTCTACTACGGTAAAAACTGTCGCAAAAAAGTTATTGAAAATATCCGCCATCGCCTGAGCGTCAAAAGCCAAAGCGCCGTTAACATCCACTAGAGGGCCTATGTTATCTTTTATCGGCTTACGATTAATGACGTATTCAAAAAACTTTTTTGGATTATGTTTACTATCCGCAGCTATAACTATCTCTAAATTACGCTTAGCATTCCTAACTGATCTTTTAACCTGACGTCTAAGCTCGATATATCTATTAAAGTTAGCTGCCGTGCCATTGCGTTTATTAAGTCTATACGCTCTGTTACGCTCGTTGATGAACTCGCCTATTTCCCTAGTGCACCATTTGGGCCTACCATGATTTCTAGCCGCTTGGGCCTACGAGGAATAAACTCCCTTTCAATATTCATAAAACTTTCGTTAAACGCCTCCCAATGCAAATTTGTCATTACCCATAAATAAGTTATCCCAGTCCACTACTTCCATCCTGTCCGCAAAACTATCAAAATTAGCCCTACGAAAATCAGGGACTTCTATTACGTTACTATCCTTAGTGTTTTCTATCAATAACTTAAACCTAAGCATTTGATGATCACTACATCCTAAACTCTCGCCTACTTCTAAACCTTCTGTTACTGTGACCAGGATTCCACAACCGAATATATATATGTCCCCTTTACAGCGCGAGGCCGTCCCAGCCAGGAACAGTAAAACATTAGCTGGGACGGCCTCGTGCTGTAAAGGGGACATATATATATTCGGTTGTGGAATCCTGGTCACGGTAACAGTTGGCATCCCGCTGGGGATGCCAACTGTTACCGTGACCAGGATTCCACAACCGAATATATATATGTCCCCTTTACAGCGCGAGGCCGTCCCAGCCAGGAACAGTAAAACATTAGATTACAAAACTGTATATTAATATATACAAAGTAAATCAGGATGCTGTACATAATTCATAATTGTAAATCCTAAAATATGTGTATATTAAGCTATTTTTAGATATCTTTGAGTGATATATAAATGTTTTCATATTAGATTTGGTTGGGAGACAGCATACTGTAACAACAGTAACCTAAGAATTGTCCTCTGCAAAAGAGGTAGGCTGTATGTTATAAATTGGTTTCTATGTATATATAATGTATATATCTACTTAAGATTTTAATTATTGGAGAAATGATATTTATGTAAGTGGTGTTTTATTAGTTATTTTCTTCCGAATTTTTTAGGAGACGGAGTTGGGAGCCAGATCTCGCAACTGCTTGTAAGCGCCCTGAATAAACCCCATTTCTTTATAAGTGCCAGTGATTTAAGTATTTAATATTGTACGTTTAAGTTTAGGTTTAGGTTAAGTTAAGTTTGGGTTTAGGTTGTTAAATTTAGGTTAAGTTTAAGTTAAGTTTAGGTTAGGGTAATGATGACTTTTGTATGCAGCCTGATTTACTTTGTATATATTAATATATAGTTTTGTAATCTAATGTTTTACTGTTCCTGGCTGGGACGGCCTCGCGTTGTAAAGGGGACATATATATATTCGGTTGTGGAATCATGGTCACGGTAACACCGTTGCAACGTATCCTTTGTCAATTGGACCCAAACAGTATTTCCTCTCACCTCGCTGATCTTCTAAAAATGCGATATCTTCAGTCTTCTGATCTGTAGATTTCTTGAATCCTTTCGAATTTCTTTAACAGCATTTTGGGTCGAAATGTCGAATAACACAGCTCAACAAAAAAAATTTTTTGTTTCGTTGCCAAGGAAATTCGCACGAATTTAGGGTATTTTGGGGTTGCTTGAATTCCAAAATGAAAGTAGTTTTTCCGATTTGGCTCTAGTTCTTGAGATAATGAATACCCTCAATTAATAGGAAACGTAACCAGAACGCGTGCATATGGGAAACTACCGGAACATTCTAGATGGTGAGACACGCGAATATTCT
The DNA here is from genome assembly GCA_023014485.1 of Bathynomus jamesi. Lineage (NCBI taxonomy): Eukaryota > Metazoa > Arthropoda > Malacostraca > Isopoda > Cirolanidae > Bathynomus > Bathynomus jamesi. Next base: position 112,891 of record JAJOZX010008866.1, on the reverse strand, counting down.
TAGTGTTTACTCCGCGATCATTCTAGAATATTCCCCCTCCGTATATAAGTCATCGGCCACCCAACCAGTAGTCAGTTGACAGTGTGGTTAATGTGAAAGGTTTCAATCGATACAAGAAACTCAAGTGGGATTATCCCAATTTGGAATCAGCAAGGCGACCTGTGTCACACAGCGAAGACGTTCCCATACCAGTGTTTACCACACTGCCCGACCTTCCGTTGTCAGAATTTGAAGAAATTCAGGACTTACGTGGTAGTAGTGGAAGTGACTATGAAGGAAGCATTTCAACACCTCAGCAGTTCTCCCAAGACGAACTCAATGATCTGATACGGGACCTCAGTCTGTCAAAGTCTGCTTCAAATACATTTGTAGATCGTTCCCTGGACTAAGTATGGAAAAACTAAAAGCTGGAATCTTTGATGGCCCTCAAATCCGTACACTTATCAAGGATTCTAATTTCACAAAATTTATGAATGGTGTTGAAGCTTCTGCCTGGTGCAGTTATGTCTCAGTTGTCAAGAACTTCTTGGGTAACCACAAAGCAGACAATTATGAAGAACTGGTGCAAAACATGCTCACAAACTTTGAAAAGTTGGGTACTAATATGAGCATAAAGGTACACTTTCTCCATAGCCACTTACACAGATTTCCGGATAATCTTGGTGATTTTAGCGAGGAACAAGGGGAGAGGTTTCATCAAGATATCAAGGTGATGGAGGAAAGGTATCAAGGCAGATGGGACAGACACATGATGGCAGACTATTGCTGGAACCTCCAACGTGATTGTCCTGATAACCCACATAAAAGAGAATCGTACAAACAGAGATTTACTATACATTAATTGTAATTGTAATTATGCGAATCAGCTTACTGTGTTTATCTGTTATTATACCGAATAAAATGCCATTATGTATTTCATGTGTTTACTTTTGTATGATTTGAGACAATTTCAATGCGATTTGTAAGTAGGCTCCGCCTGAACATTAAATTTTTTGCATTTTTACGTGTTTCAATGGGGTACCAATTATCTCATAAATTAGAGCCAATCTAGCAAAACCGATGTCATATTCGGAATCAGCACCACAAAGTTACCCCAAAATCACTCTAATATGATTGGCAATAAAATGAGTGTTGACCAGTGTAATTTATTCATATGATCCAAGAAATTTTGCTTTTCGCACTCATATTTTTTTCTATTTCTATGTTTAATCAAGTTATCATGTTTATTTATTAAATCAAGTATCATCATTCTTGGTGATTTATGTTTAGCGATGTCTTTCGAGGGAATGCCTACCTTATTCCAAATACATCTAACTTTTCGTAAAACAATTTTTATATTTTCCTCCTTTCAGACATTTCTCTGATTGATTTGTTGTCTTCTCAGAAAGAAAAAATATCTTGTGACATCACCATTTGTTGGAAGCATGCAGCCTTCTTCAGTATGTAAATCATCTTTGAGTTTACCTAATATTGAATCATAAGTTGTTATATCTTTTCTGAGCACTGGCTTACTACTAGACATATCTAAAGTACTGTTGTGAGCTTACAAACACACAGCACTTCTACATGACAACAATGACAACACAAACACTGTGTTGAGCAGAAACGCCACGAGAGGGCAGTATCATAACAGTACTATGTTATCTCCGCAATTTTTTTTTCATAAAACTGAAAAATATAAATTTAATATACAGGATGTACATAAAGTCAGGATCTATTTTTGTGAAGCACTTGGAAATTATATGGAATTCAATCATAAAATGATAAAGTGGTAACATTTATTAAATAATTAAGAGTAGGATTCGACGTGACGCCCATCAGTATCTCTGCACAGCTCAAATCGTTCCGCAGTATTTCTAAACACATTCTGGAGCATTTGCGGAGTTATGTTATCTGCAGCAGTTCGTATACGTGTACGTAAGTTTTCAAGACTCGTAATCTTCGTCTGATAGACGTGCGATTTGATAAAGCCCCATGCAAAGAAATCTAAAGGGGTTAAATCTGGTGATCTCGCTGGCCAAGGCCTGTTTCTTCCGCGTCCGATCCAGCGATTTGGAAAACGTCCATTTAGCTGTGCAGGGATACTGATGGGCGTCACGTCGAATCATACTCTTAATTATTTAATAAATGTTACCACTTTATCATTTTATGATTGAATTCCATATAATTTCCAAGTGCTTCACAAAAATAGATCCTGACTTTATGTACACCCTCTATATTACCTAAATTATTTACAACACTGCATAAAACTACATAAATAAAAATATATACTAAATAATAATTTATTGGAAATATAGAGTAAATAAACATAGGGAGCCTACCTAAAAATATTTACCCTTAATTTCGACCTACTATAATGAAAGAATATTAATTATAAGTACTTATTAATTTATTAAACACTTTTGATGGATCTTAATGTTAGGTGCATGAATGTAGCTATCATTTTGTACCAAATATGTAGGTGTTGTATAAATAATTGGCTCCTCAGTGTCAAATGTACTCCCCCAAAATGCCAATTTTTGCATTCCGAGAGCGCAAAATATTTCGAGGGGGGTGGGGGGACCCCTAAAATTCAGAAAAAGATTTCCTTTTGATATGGTTGTATTCAGTGGACCAGTTCTAACAAGGAAAAAAGTATGGACATTGACATTTTTAAAAAAAGTGAAAAATGGGACACCCTAATGTACATCCTTCTCAAGGCTTGAAAGCATACCCTAAGTACACGTACGTCATTCACGCAATAACGTTCACATTCATCGGCTATATTGTATGGACTAGCTTCATTAAAACTGTTGTAGTAGCGGTCAAAATGTTCATGCTCACTATCACTCATGTTGGTGTAGTTAAAGTAATGTTTGGGTGGAGGTAGTCCTACGTAATTCAAAGTTTCGTAGTGAGGAATGTGTAAGGGAAATACCCTTTTGAAACTTCAGCGGCTACGCCCATGACCTTGGGTAGTTTTGCTAATTTACAATGTGTGAACAGCAGGGTGTCTTTAAACTGTACATTACCTCTTATCTGCATCTGTATTAGTTTGTTGCCTCTTTTTAAGGGATCACCTGTAAATATCGCAGACGACTCGTATTCAAGCAACTCCTTATAAAGGAACTGTGTGTCAAATTTCGGCCCGTTATAGGCAAGAATATGCACAGTCATTTTTTTGAACTTGGCCGCTAATTTCACAATATAAGATACAAAGAATTTCACAGGGCTGCCGTGTGCAGTCGTTTAAAGACGTTTGTCCGTTTTCCACATTTGTGGCACTCGACACACTCGATCTCCATGCACTCATCACAGATAGTCTGACTTACGAGTAAATGTGGAATAACCTCTTTGGTTTCAGCGTTCGTGTAAGTTTCTATATGCTATTCTTAGGTTTAGCATCTTTCATATAACATACAAGCTTCACTCCATCCGCCTTATATTTTTCATGACATGTACAACAGTGAATTTCATCGCATTTATGTTTGAAATTCCCCCATTTATCCATCGTGTGAAACATACCGCACTTACAAATCCTCATTTTCCTGCAAGTGCCATTTGATTTATGGAGTTCAAAGCATTTATTATTGAAAAATTACACACATTACATTCCCTCTTCTCTGTTTCAACTACAAGGTTTTCACATTTTGGGGGTTTTACACTGCTCACATACCATGTAGCAATCCTTACAATGTTTCACCATATCATCAGCGAACTCGAGACATCCCTTACACAAATCATGATGCCTTCCATATTTTCGACTTTTATCATAACTGGCGGAGAGAGTCCTTATGTTACGAATGGGGAGATACGATGTTCCGGACAATCCTAAAATAAGTAGAAGTCTTGTACGATCTCTCACGCTGCTTTTAAAAACATAAACAGTCCTACGACGATCAGCCATTCCAAATACGACTATACGTGCATTCATTTCCTCCTCGACCCTTCTCAGTTCTTCAGGTCCCTTATTACACTCAAACTCAAGCTTACAATCTGAAGCCAGTTTACGGGCACGCTGCACAATCGTAGGCAGCCAAATTTTTTGCGCCCAAGTATTTAGCACAGTGAACATATGAGCTAACATTATTGCTATAAAACCACAATCAAATCACGATCGACGTTTAAATGCTTTCTGTAAATAACGGGAGAATTGAATTAAGATTATAAGGTGTGGCACTATGACCGCAACCCGGCATACTCTGTCAATATCGACCATGAAGTTGTCCATATCGAAGAATGTACCACTTTGAGAGGCTTGCATTATACGACCCAAGATATATTCTATATCTGCAGCAGCCAAACGTCTGACCGGTATTACTACCCAAAAATCGTCCCCGTCATCTGATCCGAACCTGAAGGACAACCTCGTCCAGACTTCACGTTCGTTGCGGTTCTAAAGGGCAAACTCCACAATACGTTCAACTACGCGCCGCAGTCCGTTGGTATACAGGGATCCAGGGTCAACCCTGACCACGTACCGATTTCTAGTAAGGGCAGGGGTGGGGGTAGCGGTGCGCACCAACTCGAATGTTATACCACCCTCCACAGTATGAGAAGCTGCTGCTGTGAAGGAATTACCCGGAAATGAATAATGTGGTATATTTGAGGAAGGTATTATTGTGGGGGTTGTGTCGTAAGACGTTGAGGGTTGGGGCTCTATTACTGGGGGTCTAACAACGCTTTATACCTGACGTGGCGGGCTCTTCATCATGTCTCCGCTTTGAACTGTCGCATGCTACAGGTGTCGCTCGTGAGGGTTCGTCAGCGGGGAAGGAATCTGTAGCTGCACGGCCATCAGGCTCATCTGCGATATCGATGATGGGGGGTTGTAGATCGTCGTCATTCACGGTTCTGTGGAAGAAGCAAAACAAAATATAAGGAACAGCACTCAAAATTTAGTATTTTGTAAATGACCAGCTTAGGGGTGTGACGTGTTAGAGATGGAATCTGTAGAAAAATTCAGATTCACAAGCCCCTCCACATGTATTATATCTGGCCCTACAGGATGTGGAAAACTGTATTTATGCTTAAAATCATTAAAGATAAAGGAGAGATGTTCTCGAAATTTGTGCACAAAGTAATATGGTGCAATTCGACGCATCAGTCAGTGTTCAACGAGTACCAAGATGAAATCTTTTCCACAAGGGTGTATATGATGTTAATTCGTTAAAAGGTAATGAGCATACAGTTATTGTAATTGACGATCTCATGTTGGATGCTTCTAAGAACGAATATATTCCCAAACGAACCTGAAACGGTGTATATTCGAAAATGACAAATAGGCTGAAGAAATATCGTGAATTAATAAAAATTTATCAACGATTGCCCAGGCACTGCAACAGATGTTTGTTAAAAATATCGACTCCGACTTTTTAAAATGCATCTGTGAAATCTGTCTTAATGTTATAAAATGTAATGTGCCAATGAAACCCCCTCAGAAGGCTCGCTTACGTCGTTACAAGAACATAATACGAGCGCTCGCTCATAAAAGTCAAACTGTGGGTAAGAAAAAGCGAATTATTGTACAAAGAGGAGGATCATTCCTACCCATCTTATTTTCAGTTTTGGGTCCTTTACTGACTAGATTAATATAATGAAGAAGGTGGTAGTGATTCCGCACGAGGTGTATGCTTCATTGCAAAGTTCAAAGATTCCAGACACGGTTCTAGAACCCCGTAAAAGTAGGCTTAAAAGAATGGAAAGCGAGTTGCTAGCCCTATTAAACAGTGAAAAGTCACCTGATGAGAAAAGGATCTTGTACCAAGAGGCTTTGCAGAAATTTCTTCATGAGTACGAAGATTATAAGAATCCGACAGAGCTCCCCGTGGTTATTAGGCACACAGTAGCGCTGAGCATGGCGACACAGGACCTGGCCCGACGTTAGAGATGACCAACCAAAGAACAACGGAACACACACATCGAACATGTGTTAAAAAACAGTCTCCCACATACATTGAGGAATAAAGGCTTAAGTCTTTATAATCTATTGAGTGAGGACCCCATCATACAGTGGCCGATACAGGCGAGGTCATTGTTGAAGGAACAAGGGTACAAGGATCCAACATCGTTGACATTGTTCATGATCTGGTGAGAAAGTGGGACAGGCCCTCACCAACAGGATGGAAGCATATTAAAGCAAGACTACAACAAATAAATGTCCCCAAAACATTGATAGGTAATCTGAATAGGTTAAAAGCTGGATCAAGTCTCGCATGTGTCACAACTGAGTACGCCATCGCCCCCAGCAGCAGCGTCTTTGAAGAAGAGAAAGAAGAGAACAAACGGCCAACTTTATCCACGTGTCTCTAAAATCCGCAAATGGATAACATATTAAGTAAACGCTATTATGACATTTCTAACACCGCCTCCTATGGTGGCGTTAATTGACTGCGCAGAGGTGTTTATGGAGTCGGGAAAAAAGGTGTTGAGTGGTTTTTGCGGGAGCAGGATGCTTATACACTTCATAAACCGGTGAGAAAAAGGTTTTAAACGGCCAAGACAATAGCGGCATCGATTGACTCTATTTGGCAAGCGGATTTAACAGACATGCAAAGATATTTAGTGTATAATGACGGTTACCGCTGCATCCTATTAATAATAGATGTATTCTCTTGATATCTGTGGCTAATTCCTCTGAAAAATAAATCGCCTGAAACAGTTGCTAAAGCGACCAAAACGTTGATGTTAAAAAAAGAAAGCGTTCCTGGCTATTTTTGTACGGATATGGGGAAAGAATTTATAGGTCGTGCTTTTCAGAACATGCTGACAGAGTTTAATATCAGTTCCTACACTCGCAGTTCTATACATAAGGCCTCTTTAGCTGAAAGAGTTCAACGTACCATAAAGGAACGCATGCATCGCTATTTTACACATAAAAACACATACAGATATACTGTATAAACGTTCTCGGGTCATTGGCATCATCATACAACCGTTCACACCACCGTACGATTGGCACTGCCACTACACTCTACACATTTCAAAATCAATGATTATGTAAGGCTATCACGTTCGGGAAATAAATTCGCGAAGGGATTTGAGCAAGGATGGACACGTGAGATTTTTAAAGTTCGTGCTATGAGACCTAAAGGCGAGATAATGATGTATTACGTTGAAGATTTGAATGGGGAAGAGGTCACTGGAGGCTTTTACCGCGAGGAGTTGCAGAAAGTGACATTTAATTTAGGAAAAAGTGTTTAAAATTTTAAAAATTTTAGGCAGCAAAAGTTCAGGAAAGGGAAAAATGTACCTGGTGAAATGGCTGGGTTACACAGAAAGCTTCAACACCTATATAAAAGTTGCTGCAATAATGAAGCTTAATAAGTATGCAACATGGCGCCTAGCAACTGCTATGTCACACTCCCTTCCTCTTCTTCTCTCTCTGTACATCTTAACAACACCCTGGCCAACTTTGTGACAAAACTCCACGGACCCATTGAATTGGAGCGTCATTCGTATGAAGTGGGTTTATGTGTACTCCAGTTAGTCTCCAAATTTTTAACTCTTGAAAATGAGCAAATCATATTTCTGATCCTTAGAAGAATCGATCAGTGCGAAAAATTAGGCATAACCTTAGACAATACTATGCGATCAGTCCTGTTCGTTGAGGAACAGTACTATAGCACAAATGTTTCGCTAGGAATCGGCCATTATGACACAGCCATGGACATTGTGACGGGGTTAAACAAGAGTCTTGAAAAGTAGTACCTGACAAACGATTTACTTTTTGAAGTCGTAAACATAGACACGCCTGCATGTACATTGAAGTTAAAATCAACGCTTAGTAGAAATATTAAAGATAAAGAGCTGTTCACAATTGTGGCTGAGGACCGATATAGCGCAGCTCTCCAAAGAGATACCTTTCACGAGGCACAGCATGACTTGTCCAGCTTAATGTATCAATTGAAGATGGAGAAATTGGGTGAAAGCTCTCCATCCCCAGACATGTGCTATATTTACAGCAATATCGTAGAGCACCAATTTGTTGGGGACACCCAGGCCCGCCTGCTGCGCATTGCACACATCCCCAACCATAGAGGGAAAAGTTTGAGCATTACATATGACAAGCCCCATTATGTGAATGTTGCGATTAATCTATTAACCAACATCTCGATATATATAAGAACGATTGAGAGAAAAGATTTCCCATTCGGTGATGGGAGCTTAACAGTGAAACTACACTTTCGTCGTTTATAATGACCCGAAGGCCATTCACAGTTCATCGAGAAGTGAGATACCAGCGTGGGAGTGGGCTTGGATCCGTTTTTTCATCCATACTACGCACCGCTGTCCACCTGTTGAAGAGGGATGCTAGATATCTAGGGCGGAAGGCGTTACAAACAGGTTTTAACGCGGCAGAAGACATAATGGGTGGAACTAAACCTAAAGAAGATCTAAAAAAAACATTTAAAAAGTACACGGGACGAGATCATCCAAGATGCAAAGCGAAAAACGCGTGGTGGCGGAAAGAAGAGAGCTGCCAGGAAGAAGGGGTTACCATCACGTGGCGCTAAACGTAAAAGGAAATAAAAAAAGAAGTGCTCTAAGCGTATAAAGCCTATGGCTGATCATTTTTTTAACTGATATAAAGTGAGGACACTACTCTACTAGTTGTTGAGAGAGGTGGTACTATTTCTGACTCGTCATGGCGCGTTTCATCCATCCGTGTAGTTCACAATGCTGTAAATCGGAACTGTCCCTCTTTGATATTCTCCCCACTCAGGTCTCCATTGAGCATAGCGACGTTTTTACAATTAACCCATTAAACACAATTAGTTCGCCGAGTGCCCTATAGAATTCGTGATACCCAGCTCAGGTCCTTACTTTTTTGACCCGAGCTGCATACACATGTACGTTAAACTGCGTTTAGCCTATTCTGATGGAACGGACTGCGATGATAGTTACTCAGCGTACCCTGAAACCAACTTTTTACACTCCATATTCAGCCATTGTGAGGTGTATTTAAATGAGGTTAACATCTCGGCAGGAACGGGATATTATCACTTACGAGCCTATCTGGAAAATGTCCTCAACTTTTCAAAAGAAGCGAAAGACACCTTTTTAACTGCCGAGGGATATTACCAGACTGAAGCTGAAAGTAGTATAAAGAATAAATTTAAAAATTCTAAAAAAAAGATATACGAGTGTTTTGGACGTCTTCATACAGATTTCACATTCCAGGAGAAACTGCTTATGAACGGGGTGGATATGAAGTTGAAGCTTACCCGCACGAGTCTTGAGATCTGCATAAATCTGGGGTCTGATCAAGAAGAGGGCGCGAAACCCTTTGTGATTCACATAATGGAGACGTATTTGTGTATACGCCGTGTGAAATTAAGTTCGCCAAAACAAATAGAGATTGAGAAAGATTTAATACACGTCACAGTAAAATACCCAAGTAACAGGGTACAGATCAAACTATACACGGTGCCCGCCGGGTTGGCCTCGAAGCAACTAGAAAACGTGGCCCTTGGAGTTCTACCTTAAAGGATATTAATTGGAATGCGGGACCATGCCTCGACGAATGGAAAATATAAAAAGAGTCAGCGACGCTAACCACTACATCACCGAGGCCCTTATATTCAGTATTCAGAATTTCGGCCTTAAAAATATGACTCTATACGTAAATGGCATCGCTTTGGAAGGGACTATGACTGTTGATTACTCAGCAGACGCGGTGTTACCGCTCTGCGAGAGAGCTTATAGTAATCTGGCTCATAATACAGGTGCATGTGAGGAGCTTGGGTTTGGTGTAACGCAGAAAGAGTTTGTCCAAGAATTTAATATTGATTCATTTGATATTACGCCTGATTTGTCTGCTAGCGTAAATACGCACTTAAGTCCACAGCAAAGTGGGAACATCTCAGTCAGGTTGGAATTTGCCAAGCCTATAGACGCTCCTATTAGCGTACTCGTGTACCTCGAATCACAGGCACTAATAGAAATTGATCGTTTCAGGAAAGTGGTCACAGCCTTTTAAAATGGACGCGAATACACTCCAGAGAGTAATGAAAAATGACCGATTCACACGCTCAAAATTTATCGGCGTGTTCGCGAAGAGTGAAATATTTAAATTGCCAACTACGGGAAACTGGTACGGGATTATCGTTAACACTGACATTGTGGGGGATGAGGGGATTCATTGGTTTGCAATCTATTTTAAAAATAGGGAAAGAATGTACTATTTTGACTCACTCGGCACTCAGCCCTGGAATGATCCGGTTATAGTAAATTTAATCGAGCAGATACATGTACCTGAGATTGTATGGAATCCATATCGCTTTCAAGGATATTATAGCAAATACAATGTTTTGTTCTTAACACCCCAAAAAATACTTACATTAGTTCCTCGGTGACCTGGCATTCGTTGGACCGGATGTGAGCCAATACCTCGACCTCTGTGTTCAGATCGCTGGTTTGGTTGTGGGGTAAAGCATCCATATCACTTATTCCCCTTTCATCAAAAGGAAAAGTAGCTATAACATGCTCAAGTTCCGCATCGGTCCTATAAAGTTAAGTAAAAATAAATTAGTTTAATCAAAGAGCTACAATAAAAGAAAATGCCACAAATTTTAAAAATTATAATAAAAAAGCAGGTCTTCTGACAGTTTTCAAAAGTAAGAGTGCTAAGACATCGTCTGCCGACGCAGGGTCTCGAACCCGCCGACAATTCTTGATAGTTTTTAATATTTCTAAAATCCTACTGCGGTGCTGTCTTTAAATTGTCGAGAAATGTACAACTAAAACAACACCATATATATATATATATATATATATATATGTGTGTGTGTGTGTGTGTGTGTGTATATATACATATATATATGCCAAAATAATCACGAAGGAAACAGACAATAATTAAAAACATAATGGGATTAATATTTTCGTTGTAGAAAAATTGAGAATAAAGTTAGGTTAAGCTAACAGCAAGTTGTAAGCGCAAGCAGATATCCTGATAGTTTTCAAAAGTAAAAGTGCTAAGACATCGTCAGCCAACACCGGGTCTCGAACCTGCAGACAATTCTTAATAGTTTTTAATATTTCTGTTGTAAGTTTTTAATATTTCTAAAATCCTACCTGTACAAGAAATGTGCAAATAAAACACCATATATATATATATATATATATACTACCGGTCAAAAGTTTAAGTACACCTACTAATTTCCAATGTTTTGCTGCTTAGCTCATGACATAAACTTCAAATGTGAACTTAACAGGTACTAGAGATGAATTTGCTTACCTGGCTTTCATATTGTATGCTTCAGTGCATCTGCCCTATGCAGTGTGTTGTAACACAGAAGCTTCTTCGAAATAGCCTTCAAAATGTGTTCACTGACGTCTAGCATGCATCCTAAAATTAATGCCATTAGCTCTGCACAAAAATCCAAAAACAGTTTGAAAGTCTTTACTGGGGTAGTGTGTTTCTTCAGGAGTATGTTAATACATGTGTTCAGTTATTAACATGCGCTGCAGGTCTTTACGTATAAAATCCTTGCAGAGGAGCTCCCTGTGTAGTTTAAGGTATATTTCTGTGTTTCAAAAAGCAAAAATGGGTGCCATAGCTCAGTTAACAAGAGAAAAGAGACAGTCGATTGTAACTTTGAGAAGTGAGGGCCAATCACTGAGGCAAGTTGCAAAAAAATTGAAAGTTTCTGTGAATGCAGTTGCTTGTGCCATTAAACGGTACGAAGAAACTGGTCAAAATAAGGACAGAAAAAGGTCAGGGCGACCAAGAACCACAACAGACTCAGAGGACAAGTATATCCGAGTCACCAGTCTGCACAACAGACGCCTCACAGCACCTGAAATCAAAGCCCAGCTGAACAACTCCAGAAGTACAACAGTTTCAACATCAACTGTTCAGAGAAGACTAAGAGAGGTAGGATTAAAAGGACGAACTGCAGCAAAGAAACCAATGCTGAGACTCCAGAACAAAAAGAAAAGGCTAGCCTGGGCTAAAAAACACCAAAAATGGACTGTTGAGCAGTGGAAATTTGTCCTTTGGACTGACGAATCGAAGTCCCAAGTTTTTGGATCCAAACGCAGAGCATTTGTGCGGCACAGAGCGGGTGAAAGAATGACACAGCAGTGTGTTGTGCCAACAGTGAACCACGGTGGAGAAACTGTGATGGTCTGGTGATGTTTTGCAGGGGAGCAAGTTGGAGATCTCCACAAAGTCACTGGAATACTGAACCAACGTGGCTATCACAGCATTCTACAGTGCCATGCCATCCCATCTGGACTGCGACTAGTTGGCCAACAGTTCATAATGCAACAAGACAACGCTCCTAAACACACTTCCAACCTGTGTCAAAATTATCTTCAGGTGCCACAATGACCTTCAATATTGAAAAAAATTGAAAAAAGCAGATTTTAACCAATAATTACAGAAGAGTCCACGATGCACAATAGACAAGAATTTATTCACACTTGTATAAAAATAGCTCAGTCAACCTTTAAAAAAAGTTTCTATTCTCTAAAAACGGTTTTCTATAGTCAGCTCACTCAGCTGTCACGTGAGTACCTCGGTTCAGTGTAGCTGTCGCTCACGTAGCAGGTGGGTGTTCTGTTGTTGGCGTTACTCAGATAGTCTAAACTATATTTCTTATATATTTTGCATTTCTGTATTGTGTTGCCCTAAGTTTGCCATGTACTATTAACTGAAATTAACGTATAATTGATATTAGCTCTTTCTTTTTCAGATTTGTATACTTTCAAAATGTCTCGAGTTTGTGCAAAATCAACCAGGGCCTCAACTGAGTGCCCCATGTTTGGTATGGGGGAAGATTTGTGGCACAGGAATCTTCCTACATACGAAGGAGTTTTTAAATATTACTTGTTTGTAAGAAACGATTTGAAACAGAATACTAATAAAGATCCTTCAATATCTCAAATATTAGAACAAGTTGTTGATAAATTGAAAACAATTTGGGAAAGTGCTTCCGTCCCAATTCTGTCAGACAGGCGAATTGAAACAATGTTCAGAAGCTACCACGAAAAGTATCGTGTCATTATGAAGCCATACCAAAGCAGAAAAAATTCTGAAGCTTACAAAGCAAAGATTGATATGTTCAAAAAAGAAGCACACACGAAACTTTTTGACATTGCAGCGTGCAAGTGCAAAGTACTAACACAATGTTCTTGTCCCAAAGAAAAAACGGTTCCAAAGGAAGAAGTGACGTTCCTCTTAGATCAAAGGAGTGAAAGAAAACTGTTTATTGATAGAGTAGATATTACACTCTCAAAGAAAAAAGCATCTACGTTGCTAAGAAAGCAAAAAGAAGCTGTGAGGCTCACCAAAGAATCTTCACAGGAGAAATTGCAGGATACAAATGTTGAATTATCATCATCGACATCAAATAGTGAAAGTGAATCTGGCGAAATATCAGACGATACATTTCCAGAGCCAGTTAGCTCGAAGAGAAAGCTCGAACAACCTGAAGAACAATTATTCAAGAAAAGGAAAACTACAAATCTACCTTCAGTGGCTACTGCTTGTGACAGGACTGCAGTTTCAGATCGAGCTGCAGCATTCATTGTTAGTGCAGTATTGCAAGATATTGGAGAAGTTTCTATTGACAATACATCTGAAGTAGTGGATAGGAGTAAAATCAGAAGAGAAAGACAAAAGAAGAGATCAGAAATTATGAAAGATCAAAATCAGGTCCCAATCAGAGGAATCTATTTTGATGGTCGAAAAGATTCTACACTCTTCCAAGAAAAAAAGAGTCCAAAGTATATCAGAAGAAGGTAACAGAAGAACATATCACTTTAGTGAGAGAACCTGGTTCAGATTATTTGGGCCATTATTCTGTGAATTCTGGATCAGCTGAAGAAATATGTAAAGGAATGTTTGAGTATATTGGAAATAATGACATGAACCTGGAAAACCTTGTTGCCATTGGATGCGATGGTGCAGCAGTCAACACTGGAGAAAAGGGAGGCGTTATAAGGCTTATAGAATTGAAGCTGAAGAAGCCAGTTCAACATTTAGTGTGCCAGCTCCATGCCAATGAATTGCCATTACGCCATTTAGTTGCAAAGCTGGATGGAAAAACATCTGGCCCCCGCGGATTCACCGGTCCTATTGGCAGGGAATTAGAGAACTGAGAGTCTTCCTATTGTCGAGTTTGAAAGGATTGATGCTGAGGAACCAACTGTAGACTGTGAAGATCTTAGCACCGACCAAAATATCTAATTGATATTCATCAGGCCATAACAAAGGGATATTGCTCTCCAGATCTTGCTCATCGTAGTCCAGGCAAAATGGCACATTCACGATGGCTGACTACAGCAAATCGTTTGCTTCGTCTATACGTTTCAACTGTAAGTTAGGGTGGATCGATTTTACATTTTTTTCGATTTCCATATTCTAATAGAGACAAAAACTTGCGCATGCATGAGAAAATAGCCTCTGCAAAATCTTAGCTTAATAGGTAATCATCTTCTGCCCCCGGCAGAGCGATGAAAATCATATTTTAGTAGTCAAAAACGTATTTTAAACCCTAGCCTAGTCATAAAATTTTGCGTGTGTGTTATTTCATGCCTAAGCAACGATATAAATGCTATGGGAAATATATAAATGCATTATTTAAGACAAAGAGCCGATCTGAAAATATGTATAATATACATATTTTCAGATCGGCTCTTTGTCTTAAATAATGCATTTATATATTTCCCATAGGATTTATATCGTTGCTTAGGCATGAAATAACACACACGCAAAATTTTATGACTCTAGGCTAGGGTTTAAAAATACGTTTTTGACTACTAAAATATGATTTTCATCGCTCTGCCGGGGGCAGAAGATGATTACCTATTAAGCTAAGATTGTGCAGAGGCTATTTTCTCATGCATGCGCAGGTTTTTGTCTCTATTAGAATATGGAAATCGAAAAAAATGTAAAATCGATCCACCCTACTGTAAGTCCATCTGAGAACCTCATGAACATTGCTTCTTTTATAATGAAGGTCTACATCCCAATGTGGTTTTCTATTAAGCAAAGTACGTCTTTTGTCAATGGCTCAAAACATGTTTTCAAAACTATTGAACTAACAAGAACACTGAATGACGAAGTAAAGGATATTGTAAACCTTGTCATACAAAGAAATGCATTTTTTGCAAATCCAGAAAATATTCTAGCATCAATGATTCATGATGACCGCAGCGCCATAAGAGAATTAGCGTGGAGGCGAATAAAGAAAGCAAGGCAAACAAACAAGGAAAAAGTTGTGAGGCGTTTCACAGTACCTGTTATTCAATTTGAAGCTACTGATTATACTGATTTAATTAATTGGCAAAAATGCATTGTCACTGAACCACCTGTGACAAGACACCTGACAGAAAATGAGATTGAAGAATTCATAGAAAACAAGAGTACCCCTCCATTCGAGAAATTCCCTTGTCATACACAAGTAGTAGAAAGAATGGTAAAATTAGTGACTGAAGCATCATCAAAAGTATTTGGATTGAACGCGCGAGATGGCTTCATAAGATCAACACTTCAGTCACGTAAAAAAATGCCATCATTCGAAAGTAAAGCTGAATATAAAGTTTAAATAAAACGTTAATAGAAAAAAACATGCGCAAGGATGGGTGGTTGGGAGGGCATGGGTGGAGCTCGAAACGCAGCCACCTCCTCGTGGTGAGTTCTGGATTATTTAGATCATTAATCAAAAGAACATTGATCTAAATAAACTAAGAGCTGCGTAATTCAGTAACTATTTTGGTAATTGGAACACTTAATATATAATAATAACAAGTTTCAGTTATTGTACTAATGCAGAATATAAGAAAATCATTATATTTCACTTTTTTCGACGGCTTTGTGGCACCTGAAGATATAATTTCGCAGGACTAATATTTATGCACAGTCATTATCTATAGCACCCACATATTTTCCGCACTAGCCATATTTGAATTTCGAAAAAACGTTTAAAAACCTCATTTTCGATCCGCCCTAGTGCTGGCAGCAGCTTTCACCAGACTATCTTCTTTCCCTTGTTGAGCGCATGCCTCGAATTTGTTCTGCTGTAATTGCTGCTAGAGGAAGCTGTTTTGATGAATCTAAAATTTAGACTTTGCTTTTGGTAAATTGTCCTGATTTGTTGTTATTTAAGTTCCCATGTTTATACTTCTGAATTTGTGTCATGATAACTTAGTTAATAAATAAAAAACTTTAAACAAAATTTGAAATTTATGAATATTTCGGGGTGTACTTCGGTAGTATATATATATATATATATATATATATATATATATATATTTAACTGCAATGACCGCGCAGTATATTAACGTATAGAAACGACGTAAGTATAGAGGAGTGTTCTGCACACGAGGAAGAGAATAACAAACAAATGAAAAATGATAGTCAGAAGTTGTAATTCTCCTACATAGGGCAGAAACCAGTGCCTTGAGAGGGCACCCTCGCAAATCGTGAATATGTACATTTAACTGCAATGACCGCGCAGTATATTAACGTATAGAAACGACGTAAGTATAGAGGAGTGTTCTGCATACGAGGAAGAGAAATAACAAACAAATGAAAAATGATAGTCAGAAGTTGTAATTCTCCTACATAGGGCAGAAACCAATGCCTTGAGATGGCACCCTCGCAAATCGTGAATATGTACATTTAACTGCAATGACCGCGCAGTATATTAACGTATAGAAACGACGTAAGTATAGAGGAGTGTTCTGCACACGAGGAAGAGAAATAACAAACAAATGAAAAATGATAGTCAGAAGTTGTAATTCTCCTACATAGGGCAGAAACCAATGCCTTGAGAGGGCACCCTCGCAAATCGTGAATATGTACATTTAACATATTCACGATTTGCGAGGGTGCCCTCTCAAGGCATTGGTTTCTGCCCTATGTAGGAGAATTACAACTTCTGACTATCATTTTTCATTTGTTTGTTATTTCTCTTCCTCGTGTGCAGAACACTCCTCTATACTTACGTCGTTTCTATACGTTAATATACTGCGCGGTCATTGCAGTTAAATGTACATATTCACGATTTGCGAGGGTGCCCTCTCAAGGCATTGGTTTCTGCCCTATGTAGGAGAATTACAACTTCTGACTATCATTTTTCATTTGTTTGTTATTTCTCTTCGTCGTGTGCAGATCACTCCTCTATACTTACGTCGTTTCTATACTTAATATACTGCGCGGTCATTGCAGTTAAATGTACATATTCACGATTTGCGAGGGTGCCCTCTCAAGGCATTGGTTTCTGCCCTATGTAGGAGAATTACAACTTCTGACTATCATTTTTCATTTGTTTGTTATTTCTCTTCCTCGTGTGCACAACACTCCTCTATACTTACGTCGTTTCTATACGTTAATATACTGCGCGGTCATTGCAGTTAAATGTACATATTCACGATTTGCGAGGGTGCCCTCTCAAGGCATTGGTTTCTGCCCTATGTAGGAGAATTACAACTTCTGACTATCATTTTTCATTTGTTTGTTATTTCTCTTCCTCGTGTGCACAACACTCCTCTATACTTACGTCGTTTCTATACGTTAATATACTGCGCGGTCATTGCAGTTAAATGTACATATTCACGATTTGCGAGGGTGCCCTCTCAAGGCATTGGTTTCTGCCCTATGTAGGAGAATTACAACTTCTGACTATCATTTTCATTTGTTTGTTATTTCTCTTCCTCGTGTGCAGAACACTCCTCTATACTTACGTCGTTTCTATATATATATATATGCCGAAATAGCCACGAAGGAAACAATAATTAAAAGCGAGTATGCTAATTTACAGCACAAAAGTAAGATTAGCTGGGTGTGCTATGCTCCGTCTGCCTGCAACGGGTCTCGAACCAGCAGACAATTCTTAATAGTTTTTAATATTTCTATTGTAAGTTTTTAATATTTCTAAAATTCTACCTGTACAAGAAATGTGCAAATAAAATACATCATATATATATATATATATATATGATACACTCAGTGGACCATTCTGAGTTCATTCCCATATATATATATATATATATATATATATATATATATATTTGTGTGCCGAAATAACCGCGAAGAAAACAGAATAATTACAAGCGAGTACGCTAATTTACAGCGCAAAAGTAAGATTAGCTGGGTGTGCTATGCTCCGTCTGCCTGCAACGGGTCTCGAACTCGCAGACAATTCTTAGTAGTTTTTAATATTTCTATTGTGTTTTAATATTTATAAAATCCTAACTGTACAAGAAATGTGCAAATAAAAACACACCATATATATATATATATATATATATGCCGAAATAACGACGAAGGAAACAGAGAATAATTAAAAATATTTTTCAAACCGCATTTATTGCGTCCTTTTATAAGTTAACGCCGATTGAAACGTTATATATAGACCGAGAATAAACACAAACTAGTTTTCAAAACGCATTTATCGTGGCCTTTTATAAGTTAACACTGAATGAACGGCAATATGTATAATCACAGATTAACTACTTACATTTTAATATCGTCTTCATTGAACGGTTCTTGCATTTCGTCACAAATTTCTGAAACAACTTGCGTAGATAGAAGTTCATTCCGATCTGCAGCGTTGAGAATTAGACGCGTTGCCATAGCATAGAAATCTTTATCTTCAAACAATTCTGGGAAGTCGTACAGCTGGCTCATGGTTGGTATTTCAAAAGCACTGTTCCCCCCAAAAACAACGAATGAACTAAGGCTCTGAGATGAAAGTGACTCCTTTTATAAAGGAGGCTTGTGATCAACCCACAACACACGAAACGCGAGCTTCCTATTGGCTAGCGGTGAATTTTGGGTGGACCTTAACGCGTAGGCCTGCATAGCGGCCAAACAAAGGTCCTGGGTTCCGCCCACAGGGCTGTGATTGGCTGCCCCGTGAAATCTGGGGCATGTCAGATATTCCCATTCGTAGAGAGAGAGAAACGCTTTGTTTTTTTATCTTGTATTCGACCGAGAGAGAGAGAGAGAGAGAGAGAGAGAGAGAGAGAGAGAGAGAGAGAGGAGAGAGAGAGAGAGTGAGGGTGAGAGAGAGCGAGAAGGAGAGAGCGAGAGGTAGCTGAGGATGGTATGCGAATCGGTTTATGGCTCTGAAATATAAAGTGGAAGGTAATTTCAGATTCAGTTATCCATGAAGAGAACCATCAGTGAGCGAAGCTTGCGCTCGCCGCTGTAAAAGTTTATTGGGGTCCCTGCGTTATCGTACGATACAATAAATAAATTTAAAAAAATAACAGAGATGCGTGGTGGATGCAGATCATTAAACACCAAAGTTGATGACGTCGAGAGAATGGAAATAAGATTCCATCGAGGCGTTGTTTATTATCAAGATTTTAAATCCAATGTTATCTTTTGGTTCCTGGCGCCGCTAAAACTCGCTGTAGACCAGGTGTTTCAACTTTTATTTTCAAAGGATAATCTTTAATAGGCGTGTATATACACATATATATACACACACATATATATATATACAGTATATATATATATATATATATATATATATATATATATATATAAACATCACCTTATTAATTCACGCATGACGAGAATGAATACAGCTTTCTATTCCGCAATTTTCAGAACGTTGTTTAATATAATTGTATATATATATATATATATATATATATTTTTTTTTTTCCATAAATATTTATGATCTATTGTTCAGCTGTCTACTTCGTTTAATTAGGAAATGTTCGGGAGGGAATTTTATTATACTATCTTTGTACATATATAGGATCACCTTTGCTTTCGATACAATAAATAAATTTAAAAAGTAACAGAGATGTGTGATGTAGTGGATCATTAAACAGCAAAGTTTATTTCGATATCATAAACTCCTGCGACAAACAATATTCAGAACGTTGTTTAGCATAATTGTATATATATATATATATATATAGCGAGAGAGAGAGAGAGAGAGAGAGAAGAGAGAGAGAGAGAGAGAGAGAGCGAAAGAGAGAGCGAGAGGGAGAGAGCGGGCGAGAGAGATCCCTGCTAGGGCACCCTGGCTACCAACCGTGGAAGGACGCGCCGCTACCGGGTCTCGAACCCGCCGCATATAATCGTGTGTGCGTAATATTTTATGGGCGTATAGACGGGTGTGTACGTGCCAAAACGAAGTATACACTGTGCCAACTGGCTGATAGTGCCTGGAGGCACTGACTGATTAAGCCGATTGGCTGATTAGGGGCCCATAAGACAACGTCCGCTCTCGGCTGAAGACTTAATATGCGCTTGGTTCCTGTCAAGCGAACACCTCTCTTCCTCTCTCTCCTTCTCCTCTCTCTTTCTCTTGGGGGATAACTCCGCCTCCAAGTTGCATAACCCTTGTTGCTCTTGCAACAACCCCCTCCCCCTTTTCCGGTGACGGCAGCCGGCGCGCAGCAAAACCCAGCTGTTCATCCTTCCACACAATAAAGAAAGTGGTTGATAGATAAATGGGTACCCTGGGTGGCCTCGTGGTTAAGACGCTGGGTGCTTGTGGGGCGTGGTTCTGATTCCACGTTAAACTGTAGGTGTAAGTTGGAGTGAAAAGCGGAAGCTAACCAAAGGTTACCAAAGGTATATATGTGCTTGCACACATATGTATTGTACACGTTTATCTCTGTAATTGAAATGAAATGAAAAGGTTTATTGGCAGACTATAGTCCATATGACAAATATTATTAATACAATGACAGTTCATATACTAAGGATAGAAATATATACAATTGATTAGAAATAATACTGCACTGTCGAAGTTAAGTGGAGCTACAGACAGACGTTTTCGTACCAAGAAGTCCATAGCTTAGAGGATAAATGGCAGGACTCATGGATAGCTTGGAGGATGGGGTTGGTTGATTTTTTAATTCTTTGCATCAGACTGTGTTGAGCACGTCTTGTTACCTCCGGGAAGATCGGGACATTGCGGGTAGCAAACATTTGCGCTGAGCATCTCGGGGGTAATTTATATAAGAGTTTAAAAGACCTGTTGTACAGCAAATTTAGGGTTCTGCCAGAACCTTTTTTATAATTCACCCAGAGTTGCTGACCGTATATATTACTGCAGAAAGTACGAAAGAGTGTGTCTTTAGCTTCACTTGTACAGAAACGAAAGTTCCTTATGGTCATATTCGCTTTAGCACAAAGGCTTCGAGATTGTTTTCTTATATCCGAGTCATCACTCAAGGAGCTGGTAATAGTTTGACCCAAATACTTAAACTCTTGTACTTCCTCAATTACTTCACCATTCATTTTAACCTTATATCAGCTGGCTGATTACAGCTTTTAGGATGAAATTGCATAGCCTTAGTTTTTGTAACATTAAAACGAATATCATGTTTCTGCGAATACACTTCGCAGACATTTAGTAGCCGATCCAGACCTTTAACAGAGGGACTTATTAACACCATATCATCGGCATAAACTAAGTTATTTATCCTTGTGTTATCTATACCACATCCTACTGTTGCCTCATTAAGTGAAGCAATTAATCCGTCAATATACACATTAAACAACACAGGGGAGAGCAAGGAGCTTTGTCTCACCCCGAAAGAGGAGCCAAAACACTCGGATAGTACATTGCCCCACCTAACAGTGAAAGATTGGTGGGAATACCAAAATTTCAATAAATTTAATATGTACATGGGAACCTTCCTGTCTTCTAGTTTTGCAAATAAAATATTGTGGTTCACCCTATCATATGCCTTATTTATATCAAGGAAACAGCTATAAATGGTTGAATTACTGTCAATGTATTTAGATAGATATTGTTTCTTTAAGTACATAGATACACAGTAGGGGATCGATTTTACATTTATTTCGATTTCCATATTCTAATAGAGACAAAAACTTGCGCATGCATGAGAAAATAGCCTCTGCAAAATCTTAGCTTAAGCAACGATATAAATGCTATGGGAAATATATAAATGCATTATTTAAGACAAAGAGCCGATCTGAAAATATGTATAATATACATATTTTCAGATCGCTCTTTGTCTTAAATAATGCATTTATATATTTCCCATAGCATTTATATCGCTGCTTAGGCATGAAATAACACACACGCAAAATTTTTTGACTCTAGGCTAGGGTTTAAAATACGTTTTTGACTCTAAAATATGATTTTCATCGCTCTGCCGGGGGCAGAAGATGATTACCTATTAAGCTAAGACTTTGCAGAGGCTATTTTCTCATGCATGCGCAAGTTTTTGTCTCTATTAGAATTTGGAAATCGAAAACAATGTAAAATCGATCCACCCTAATACACAGGTCAGTTGAGAGGGACCCTTTAAAGCCAAACTGATTAGGAGATGTCCATAGGAAATCATTTAATCGGAGTAACAAGAGTTTTTCTAGTAGTTTCGAGAAGCAGGAAGCGACAGCAATAGGCCTGTAATTATTGCTTGACAGAATGTCTCCGTACTTATTTTTGACCAGGGGCAAGATATATACCCTCATGAACTCTGCAGGGATATAGCTATGAGCAAGCATGGCTGATAGGAGCAATGATATATGCAGACATACTACGTCATTTGCATATTTTAAGTGCTCATTCGATAAGTCATCTACCCCTGACGCAGAACTAGTCTTTAACTATTTAATTAACCTCTTTACTTCAGAAAATGATATCAAAATATTTCCCTTGTCCCTCCCACAATCGTTTCGCTGCAATCTATCTTAAGATTATCCCTACTCACACTATTAAGAATGTTAGAGTAGTGGTTTTTCCACAGCTTTGCAATTTCATCCTCCCCCGACACCCCATCAATTGTCGGAGGGAGGACATTTTTGACACCCGTTTGATTCTTAACAAATTTCCAGAATTTGTTATTATCGTTATTTATGCAAGCTTCACAGGCTTTTGAGGCTCCGATAGACTCTTCTTCCTGTTTACATCGCCTTATGGCCGCCTTATACTGACCCCGACTTCTACACATATTCATGTATACTGGTCCTAATCTGGGTCTACCATGAAAGCACCACAAATCATAGGCGTCTTTCGATTCCCTCTTCAGGGGGGCAATAAAATCATTCCATCCAGGAATAACCTTAGTATGATAGTTATAAGATTTAATGAAGGGGCTTCCTGCTTCTCTTAACAGGGATATTATCTTACTATAATACCTATCTATGAATTTACAGTGAGAATCATTTCAGCAAGGATTATTACAGGCAAGGTGCAGAATTTCTAAATTATTAAAGAGGTGACGTGTTCTGTCTTTGTATTTTATTCTCTGCTGCATATTAACATTGGACCAATCGACGCGATTATTCTTACCTATTGAGTTCTTGTTAAGTCGTGTTGCGCATAAATTGGTAACGTTAATTAATATTTCTAATGGTCTATGATCAGAAAGAAGGAAATCATCCAAATATGAACTAACAATTCGATCCTTTATATTATTACTAGTGAGACAATGATCAATCCACTTGGTGGTACCACTCATATCGCTAACGTATGTAAAATTATCTTCCCTTCGATATTTAATCTGTTTCCATCAGTTTCAGAGCTTCATCGTATTTTAATTTTAAAAGTTTATGTATAAAAAATGTAAAAATATTTAATGGTTATGCATATATATATTTTTTTAAGTTTATATATAAAAACTGTAAAAAATATTATACAGGGTGTCCCAGAATTAACTATCTATTTCAATGAAATCGGACAAACTTTTTAAAAACACACTTTTATTTATGTTTATCATGTTTAATATGTGTTAAATATGTATAAATTTCTAAATTTTTTTCATAATTTTATTTTCATAATTTTTTCATTATCTGGTCCAATGAAAGACCGTCTGAAGTCATAGAATGGCAAAGAGACTCTCCAAAAGTTAACGTGTGGCTTGGAATGACCAAATCCATAATTTATGGCCCATTCTTCTTTGCGGAAGCAATTGTAACAGGTACCGTCTACCTTGATATGCTTCAGCAGTTTCTCGAACCACAGCTTCTTGATGATGGCATTCTTGATAATGTTGTGTTTCAACAAGATGGAGCACCATAAATTTTGGATTTGGTCATTCCAAGCCACACGTTAACTTTTGGAGAGTCTCTTTGCCATTCTATGACTTCAGACGGTCTTTCATTGGACCAGATAATGAAAAAATTATGAAAATAAAATTATGAAAAAAATTTAGAAATTTATACATTTTTAACACATTAAACATGATAAACATAAATAAAAGTGTGTTTTTAAAAAATTTGTCCGATTTCATTGAAATAGATAGTTAATTCTGGGACACCCTGTATATCGTCCTTCTGCCCTGTGTAGCGGTCGAATCGAAGTCCGTTTAAAATCTAATTAATAGTGAAAATTTAGCAGTAAATTATCATTTGATAAGTGCCATTACCTATATAATATCTGGTGCACGCAAAATGATATTTTCTTAAGTGGTGAAAGTACGACATATACCATAAAAAATAAAACAAAGTAAATTATTCTTACTCAATTAGTTCCAAGTGTAAAAAAAAAAATGTTGCCCATCCACACGATTAAAACAAGGCACTTTGTTTTTCCCCCAAATTCCCATAGCCATCTCTATATACCCGCGGCCACTCTCACTAGCACCAGTCAGTGAACATACACAACGTGTGACATTCCCCGTCCCACGGAGTAACGGAGACCACTCTTCCTCACCCTCACCCCTATAGTCAAGAGCCCGCACCTCCTTCTTGAGCAATTTTTTCGCTCACCAATCTTTATATAATATTGTTCATAAATAGCACGAAAATGGGTAATCGATTTCTACACTTTTGCAAAGTTTGCAACAATGTAACCGATGAATCGAGGGCAATTAGATGTGATCTTTGTCAATTTCTCTGATTTTAAATGCCTGAATTGGAAAGATTAAGACATCACACTTATAGCAAGTGTCAAACAACTAAATGTAGAAAACTGTTTCTGTGAAAGATGTATAACAGAAATAAATTCGTTTAGAGTTTATAAAACAGAAAGAGATACTGAGGAAGCTGCAAAAGAAGGGGATATAAATAAAGACCAGAAAGAAACAGGAAAGGAGACGAAGAAAAGTGAAGCAGATACAAACAGATCACATGTCGGAACACCGACACACAAAGCAGGCGAAAAATTATTGTAACAAAATAACTAAAAGAAACACGTTGAACGGAGAACCAGAGTGAATAGAGTAAATAGCGAAAAGCAAGTGGGAAACCACGATAACAGAGTGAGGTTATGTTAGTAAAAGGAAATGAAACAAACCACAAAAAGAAAGGTCCCGAATGATAATGTGGAAAGAACTGTATGCATATATTATGTAAAGGGCTTTTGAAGATATAGGAGGGACAGAAGGACATTTTATCATTCCACCCTTTGCAAGTACCATGCAAAGCAGGGGTTCTGAAAATATGGTAAGAAATGCTATCATTACTTCCCAACAAACTCGAGGGACAATAGGAAAAACATCAAGAAACTTATGAATACAAACCAAGGAGAAAACTTTCTCTGCATCGCAGACACAATACGGCTACTAAGCCTCATTTAGCACATACAGTCGATAGAGATGAGAACATCCGAGCCGATCCATTACGAAGCAAGAAACTTCCAGAACAGGTAACCGGAAACGGGGCTTTCTTGGAGAACCATAGGAATACAAAACACGCGAAACTGAAGGAAATTGAATTTGGAATACTCGAAGGACAACGCAAAACGGGAAACATAAATATAGTCCTGCAAATATTCAAGGGCTAAGTTCGAACAACACGTGAACAAAGTTTCATACCTACAAGGATTTATGGAAAAAACAAGGACTAACATCGCATGCATGGCAGAAACACATCTGCCAAAGAGATTGTGAAAACTGCGAATACTGCATAGATAAAAAATAATAAAAATTGATAGTTACAACATACTACGAGCTAACAGAACAGAAAGACGAAAAGGTGGATGTGCTATATACATACGTGAGAGCCATATGACAGAGACAATAATAAGTAAATCAAACAGCTACGTGGAACTCTGAGCAGTAAAAATTTAAAAACTCAACGTGACACTAATAGTCATCTATCGACCTCCGAACACTCCAACTGCAAAATTCTCTGAAGCTATTGCCGACATCAGAAACCTAATAAAGTCCTTAAACACCCTATCCCCTAATTAATACTCTGCGGTGATTTTAATTTCCCACCATTTATAAAATACAAAAGAATGGGAAGAAATGTGTATATATACACCAGGACAAGAGGGACACAAAAGAAGACCAGGAGCAAGCAAAAATATTGATACCTACAACAAATAAATTTATGTTAACACAGGAGATAACAGATAACACCAGAAAAATAATTGCTTGGATCTGGTATTAACGAAAAACACCAACTTAATCAAGGATATAAAACTAACACCAACAAATATCTCAGACTACAATATTATCGAGGTATGGGGAGAGCACTGAAAGAAAGTACTCGTACTGAAGAAAGAAGCAAATTTGAAAATTTTAATCTAAACTCTTAGATTATAAATTGGAAAGAAATTAGATCCCATATGGCACAAATAGAGTGGAAAACAACTTTAAAGGATAAAACAACCGAAGAAATGCTAATAACCTTGGAAAAATAGACGCTGGAATTCTTAGAAAAATATGTTCTGAAAGTACAGCCAGAGGGAAAGAGGAACTATTTCGAGAGACAAAAGCGAACGCTAGTCCGCAAGAGAATGAAAGCAGCCACAGAGTTAATTGCACAGACGACAACACCAAAAACGTGATAAAAGTAAAATTGGAAAGTATAAACAGGGTAATACAAGCCCTAATTAAGGGCCATTCAGAGAGAAGAGGAAGATGCGGTGAAAACAATAAAAAGAGAAAAATAAAAACGCGGACCACTATCGTACCCTTCAAGAAAGAAAATAATGAGCAAATCGATGATCTAAAAGAAATATCAGAAATATTGAGAACTCAATATGAATCAGCTTTCAATAATCCAAACAGAGACAAAGCAGCACCTAACAGAAATACCTTTTTTGAAGAGGAATTAAATGGAGAATGTATAACTGATTTTGAATTTGCCACAGAATATATAGCGAAAGCTATAGGACAAATGAAATCACATTCAGCTGCAGGATCATACAAATGAAATGCCTTGCTGATTAAAAACTGCAAGAACGAAATAGCTACACCCCTTTATTGGATATGGAGAAGATACCTGGAGACGGAAGAAATACCAAGCATACTAAAAAGAGCGAACATTATTCCTCTATATAAAGGAGGGGATAGGTCTCAAGCAAATAACTATAGACTGGTGTCACTGACATCACATCTCACCAAAATGTTTGAAAGAATTAGTCAGGGAGAAAATATATGACTTTTTGGAGGCACGAAAGATTCAATGAGAACCAGCACAGATTCCGATCAGGAAGATCATTCCTATCACAACTAATAGAGCACTATAACAATATCATAGATGCACTTGACAGCAATGATAATTACGATGTAATACACACGGATTTTGTTAAAGCATTCGATAAGTACGATCATGACATAATAGCACATAAAATGAAACACATGGGAATAACAGTCAAAGTGGCCAAATGGATCTACAACTTCCTCAGAGAACGCAGCAAGCCGTCAAATTTCAATGTATATCATTATCAGAATCGGAAGTCCGCAGCTTAGCTCCACAAGGAACAGTATTAGCCTCACGCCTATTCATTATCATGATGACAAACATAAACAATGAAGTACTCAACAACAGAAGAGTAACATCCTTTGTTGACGATACAAAGATTGACAGAAAAATCGGCAACGCAGATATACAAATGGTCCGAAGACAATAACATGAAATTTAACACCGAAAAATTTCATCTCTTGAGATATGGAAGGAATGAAGAACTTAAATAGCACACTATGCCCAAGATATCTTAAACAGGAAATTCAGAGAAGCCAGAAAGCAAAAGATTTAGGGGTAGTAATGACCGATGATGCAAAATTTGAAACAGAATCAGATAGCGATAAACAAAGCAAAAAGAGCTACAGGACAGGTACTGAGAACCTTCAAAAGAAGGGACGAGAAGCTAATGATTTCCTTGCTGAAAACACTGATCATACCAAAACTTGTATACTGCTCAGTCTTGACGTCCCCATACAAAAAGAAATTAATAAACTAGAAGAGGTGCAGAGGAATTTCACAGCTAAGCCTGATAGCTGCAAAGCACTCAACTACGTAAATTAAGTCTGTATTCGCTGGAAAGAAGAAAATGAAATACACCATAATGAAGAAATACACCATAATTTATGCATGGAAAATGATCGAAAAACTGGTACCTCACCTCAAACTAAACCCAATTAACATCCAAAGGACACAAGAAAATAGGAAAGGTAGAATGTAGTTTTCCCAAACTAAAGGTGTGAAAATGGACACCCTCAACACTGAAGGAAAATAGCTTGGTTGTCAGAGGGACAAGACTTTTTAACCAGCTTCCAAAGGACTTCAGGAACGTCACAGGGGTAAAAGTTAAAATCTTCAAAAGAAGAGTAGATGCCTGGCTGAGGACGGTACCAGATGAGCCGGGTGTGCCTGACTATGTGCAATGGAGATTGCAAGAAAGCATCTCGCTCCTCCATTTGGTCAGGCCCAGAGGTGGGGACACCAGTTTGAGCTTCGTGTGAAGACAGACCGATGCACGGAATTTTTATCAGGTTTACCAGGTCTACCTTTTTATCAGGAAAATGAAAAATGATTCCAAGGCCTTTCGTGTATTCAAAAGTACACCTCGTTAGGGAATGAAGGGAGAAGGCGGGATGACGAAAATATATGCATATGTACAACGGGACGAAAAAATAAAAAGATTAGCACCTGATTAGCAATAGTTAATTAGAGGCAAAAGGTATTTTAACAGGATGGTGTCAATTTTATACATTCCCGCACTTTATTGAAATTATTTTTAAAATGGATAAATGCACATTCTAGAATATTCCTGTCAATTATATCTGTGTTTTTAACGAGCGCTTTAGAACTAGCCCACTTGATACTATGATTACATCTATAAATATGGTTAAAGTGCCGTTAAACAATGCATTAAAATTACTTGCTGTTCTACCCGCATATTTATGCTGCTTTACCTTAATATCTAAAGTTTTTCCCGTTTGGCCTATATACACTCAGTTACATTGTGTAAATTAGGGTAAAACAGCATAAATATGCGTGTAGAACAGCAAATAATTCTAATGCATTGTTTAACCATATGTATAGATGTAAGCATAGTATCAAGTGGGATAGTTCTAAAGTGCTCGTTAAAAACACAGATATAATTGAAAGGAATATTCTAGAATGTGCATTTATCCATTTTAAAAGTAATTTTAATAACAGCGCGGGAATGTATAAAATTGACAATATCCTGTTAAACTTCCTTTTGCCTCTCATTAACTCTTGTTAATCATGTACTAATCTTTTATTTTTATGCCCCGTTATACATATGTATATATTTTCGTCATCTCGCCTTCTGCCTTCATTCCCTGACGAGGTGTACTTCTGAATACACGAAAGGCCTTGGAATCATTTTTCATTTTCCTTATGGGTTTGCATCAATCACTTATTTCACGTGTTTAATTGTGAAATTCATCATATATATATACAGTATATATATATATATATATATATATATATATATATATATATATTAGGTAAATCCATTTCCTATATTTGGTACAGAGAATACTTTAAACAAGAATAATACAGAAAGAGACAACACGAGAAAAGAAAATGCAAATAGGACATTAAAGAAAGAAAAACAAAAATGACAAAGAAAACGAACAAGGAAATAACATAATCCAATAGAAACACGAATACCCTAAGAAAACTTATACTAACAAAGAAAAACAATGAATGACGAGAAAGCAAATCAGACAAAGAGTACAAATGAAACCATATGCACACGCTTTGCATACAAAAGAGACCTGTGGACAATGCATCTACGTACATCCAACGCTGTGCACATTGTAT
This sequence comes from Bathynomus jamesi, assembly GCA_023014485.1. Taxonomy (NCBI): domain Eukaryota; kingdom Metazoa; phylum Arthropoda; class Malacostraca; order Isopoda; family Cirolanidae; genus Bathynomus; species Bathynomus jamesi. Next base: position 82,983 of record JAJOZX010008866.1, on the reverse strand, counting down.
TATCAATATGATCAGCGTAAATCTCAAGTTAAATGCAAACTCCGTTAACTCACTATTTATAAAATCTAAGCAAGATATGGAAGCTGTAAATACGGTAAAAAGTGCTGCTGCGATTGCACATCAATGAACATTACGGCTGAGATTTGACCCCAAAATGTGGAAAGATATCTCCGATACTATCAGACTCATAAAAATTCTCCACTATGCATGTAGAATGAGAGGCATCACAAATGTGAGTTTCCCGGCCGAGCGTGTTAACTGCAAGATGAAATTGGAAGAGCATGTAATTGGAAGAGCATGTAACGAAAGTGGAAAAGGAAATTTTTCAGACGACCACAAGGCAACGAAACATGCGATACTGAAGGACAATGAATCTGAAATTCCAAAAAGACAAAAGCTAAAAATGATCCTAGAAATATATAAAGATTTAAAGCCAAACGACTCCTTAAACAAGATTACATACATGAAAGGAATTATGGAAGAAATAAAAGGTTACTTCACGTGCTTTGCTGATACACATTTTAAAGTTTGCAAAGAAAACTGTGAAGAAATACAAATTTACAACCATAATATATTACAAACTGACAGAATTGGAAGAAGAAAAGGCGCGTGAGTTACATACATGAAAAGCACTGATGAAATGAGAGTATAGAGTATAGAGTATAGCTGCACAGAACTTTTTAGCAGCAACAGTGAAAAATAAAAAGAAAATATGTGTTAACCCCTCCGTCTATGGCCTGGGTTGGTTCGAAGTCGACGGAGGTGGGGTTTCTTCTATACTACTCTCCGAGTTCTTCTTTAGTGGCTCGGAGGATTCTGGGAGGCATATTAAATTCTCTGAGGGTTCCCTGATTCTTCTTGTAACGTATCGGGAGATTTTAATGACTAAGTTCTCTGAAGAGAGCAAGGCTCGAAGGAGAAGATAAAGACTGTTTCTTACTGTAATTTACTGCTAAAATGTAAAGGTAGTGCTCAGCCTTGATGTCTAATTCTGAATGAACATGGAAGAATTTTTGTGGGTTTATATACCCATAAATTGCTAACATCATTATTATTAAATGTTGAAAAGGCTGCATTATTTTTGCACAATATTTGAAAATAGAGTAAATCTTTTAGCTGTGGTAATGTTTAAATGAATAAACAAGATATTTGAAAATGAAGCCATATTTTTATCTTAAACCGCATATTTTCAGATCTGATTTTATCATGATCTACCAAGTTAACTAAAAGTGGAAATTGAACTATGCAGCTTTACACTAAAATATGCATATGAGTAAAAATTAAAGGTTTAAGATTTACAATTAAATGCTTAGGCAAGACATGACTTCATCTTTTATAACGAAGAGAGAATGTATACAAAACATGAACATTGCAAAGCTTAAGCAGGATTCATTATTAAGCTAAATCTAAAAAAAATTATTAAGAAATTTTAAAAAGAACAAGTCACCAATTATTTGGTAAAGTAGAAAGCAAATAATTTTTTTTATCCAAACTCGCGTTAGGCGATTTTGGTTCTTATGTAAAAATGAATATATACACGTACATACATATGAATATAGGTATTATATGAAGTTAAATATATACGAATATATAGGATTATATAAATACATGAACCTTATAAACACATGAATTTTACAAATGGATACAAGAACTATATAAATGAATATAAGAATTACACGAATGAATAAGATAGTATAGGGATATAGGAATTATTCATGGTTCATTTTTGCATATGTATCAATAGTATAATGGTATATATTGACATCCAAATGTGACAAAAGTTTCAAACTTACCAACCCCAATATAATACTCGTACTTTGGGGAACTTTTAAGTTTCCGTTTATAAAATATAAAAGGATATGAGGAAATGCATGTATTAATCACAACAAAGGAGGCACAGTACAAGGGGAAACCGGAATATGCAGGCAAAAAATGCAGCTGTCTCTTATGGATGAATTTTTGCTAATACGAGAAGTAACAGATAATATCATAACAAATAACTGCCTGTATCTAGTTCCAATAAATACTAACTTAACTGATAACATAAAAGTAACAATAATATCAGATCACAACATAATTAGAATAACAACCACTATGATGACTACATCTAGAGAAAAAAGTAATTTGAAAATTTTGATCCAAACTTCATGACAACAATAATAATACTGTTTGGGTGGTTCGTACTGCGTAGGTCATGTGACAAAGGGGACCTACAGTTTTACATACTAGTGATGCAACACGAGATCCATGGACCAGTCCGGACTAGTCCAGAATCCAAATATGCTTATTTCAAACAGTTACGTCACAAACTGTACTCGAACCATATTATTCGAATGTTATTCTTATTGCATATTAAGAGAAGAGTCAAATTCAAATTCAAACTTTATTCAGAAAAGAATAAAAGTGACAGTTCTACAATTTTTAGATATTTGTTATGACATTAATATATTCACAGTACTTTTATCTGAATATGCCATTGGAAGCATGGAGGCTTTTTAGGCAAAATTAATGACATTTAGCTTATTTATGACATAAAAGTAGTGAAAGTGGCAAGCACTAGGAATAGTGAGAAATAATAATAATAATAATAATAATAACAGCAATAATAACAGTAAATATTGATTACTGAATAACATTTATTGATAAAATAAATACAGTATTTTTACAATTTACAACTATATAAATATTTGTGAAACTGGATTATTTATTTTATTTAATGTTTACAAAGTTTGCAAAATGTTACATAATTTTAAATTAAATGATTTATTGTATATTTATTAGAAAGTAAATGCTGCTCAATAAAGAAATATATAAAGAGGATAAATTACGAAATTAAAGGTGCTAAATGAAATTAACATATTTTAAATAGTTGATTACAAATTGATTACTATGGTAAAAATGACAATAGTGAACTTATGGATTAGTAGGAGCTAATAAAGTGTTTTTTTTCAGTAAATTGCGAAATACATTTAATGATGAAGCCTGCCTGATTTGCATGGGAATTGCATTCCATACATCTGCTCCTTTGAAAGAGTGAATTTCCTGCAGTTTCTATTGTATAGTTACTTTGTGCATAAAATCCCTGGGCAGTCTGGTGTTATAACGGTGGTGTATTTGATGGGGTGCTTGCTCTTGAATGGATGATGTATGTTGATTTCTGTTGAATACTTCGAACATATTGACAGCAACACTGAATTTGTATAAGTCATTTAGTTTTAAAATATTTAGCTCTTTAAACAAACTTTAAACAGACTTTGACTGCTGTCATTATTCGAGAGTTCGCAGACATTTTTTATGAATTACTTCAAAAGGATGTGTGAACTGAATTGAACTGAATTGAATAACCTTTATTAATAATAAAATAAATACAGTGGTCTTACAATATACAATGACAAATAGTTGTGAAGCTAGACTATATATTTTATTTTATTTGACCCTTAAGCTTTAGGATTTACTGGGCTCTTATTAAAAATTAAACAGTTATTAATATTACTGTAAATAAATCATGAATAAGTACTATTAATAATTAAGGTACGTACTATGTATTAATCTTAAATTATCATCATCGATATAACAAATGCAAGGTCATACAAAGAAATCAATCACAAGTAATGTGTCTTTAATCCTAGATTACACGCGAGAAATTAATAAACAATAGTAATTTACATTAATCCTAGATTTTTATTAGTATGCCATTATTATTCGGGATTTCAACTTGGTTTTAAATGATTTTACATATACAATATTTTTTATATCAGCATTTAAATCATTCCATAGGTTCAATCCACTGAAAATGGGTAGTTTCTGAGATGATGACAATCTAAATTGAGGTATAACATGCTATGATCTATTTCTGCTCTGATATGAGTGGATTTCTTGATGAGTTACAAAATATCTATTTACCCACTGTAAGTCAATGATTTTGTTCTTACACTTATAATAAAAATAAAATGTGACAGCTTGATTACATCATCGAGCTTTAGTAGTTTTAGTTCTTTAAATAATGCACTAGAGTGATCAAGGAAATCGGCATCATATAATAACCTTATTGCTCTTTTTTGGATGACAAAGATACTGTTTAAAGTGTTGTTAACGGAGTTTCCCCAAACAAAGGTTCAGTACGTTATATAAGGAAGAATAAGAGTATGATAAAGAGTCAATAAAACCTGATTAGGGACTCCATTCCTAAGTTTAAACATTATAGCAGCGCTCCTTGAAATCTTTTTCGCGATCTAATTTACATGATCACTCCGCTGCAAATTCTTATCTAGCATTGCAATAAAAAATTTTGTTACAGTACACTCCTTTACAGCGATTTCACCAACGTTAAGTTCATCAAGATACACATTTCTTTTATTAGAAAAAATCATGAAATTTGTTTTACTGGTATTTAGGAAGAGTTTATTGGTGGTCAACCATTTCATTACACTGATGAATTCTGAATTAAATATATTCTTAGTTGAATTAACATCTTTGCAAGAAAAAGACAGTTGTATCACCTGCAAACATTATGAAGTTCAGTATGTAAAGTGAACATGGCAGGTCATTAAAAAATAATAAAAATAACTGGACCCAGAACTGAGCCCTGTGGCACACCATGTTTGACAAGCGCTTTAGTTGAGCAAACCTTATTTACTGATACAAAATGATATCTATTGGACAAATAACTTTTAAAGTAATCACTGATTGCTCCTCTAAAACCGTAACAATATAATTTATTAAGTAGAATATTATGGTCTATTACACTGGTTTGCGTTTGAAATTTTTTTTCCTGAGGTCAAGGTTTTTTTAGTTGTTCTTTTATAATTTTTGCATGCTGAATTCAAAACTGTAACTCATTTTGCTGAATCAGGTCAGGTTTTTATGCTATCTCAATTTAAAAAAATAGATAATTCGAAAATAATCGTTATGAAATTAGCAAGTTTATTTTTTTAAAACGGACTTAAATTGACAGAAAATGTACAAAGTATATAAAAAATGGTACACGAATACAGTTAATGTGGACGAAAGGGCTTTCTCAAAGACTTTCGTCTGTGTTTCACAGCTGGAACGTCTCTCTTGAGGCACCAGCAGTAGTCCGCGAGCATGTTCACATCCCAGCGGCCCTGGTACCTCTCATCCATCACTCGAATATCCTGGTGGAAGCGCTCTCCTTGCTCCTTGCTGATATCACCGCAGTTGTCCGGAAAGTAGTCTAAATGCGAGCTGAGAAAATGCATCTTTATGGACATACGTGCACCAAGAGCCTGGAAGCTCTGCAGGAGCTCGTCGACAACACGTTCGTACTCTGGACTTCGGTGGTTGCCCAGAAAATTCGTGACAATGGACTTGAATGCGAGACAGGCATTGATCTCATTATCCTCCAGACTTTCGTCGAATTGAGCATCTTTCATTAGCTCCCTGATCTGAGGGCCGTCAAAAATACCTGCTTTCAGTTTGCCCTCACTGACGCGTGGAAATTTCTGATTCAGGAAAGCGAAAGCTCGGCTTTTCTTTGTTGAGTGCTCTGACGAAATTCTTCATAAGTCCGAGCTTGATGTGCAGCGGCGGAAGTAGAATCATCTGCGGATTCACGAGAGCGTGTGACAGAACGTTGTGCGAACCTGGTTCCAGGCCACGTCTTGCTGGCCAGTCGCGTTGTACGTAGTGTTGCTTGTCTTCGGGCTGTCCACAGACAGAGAAAACAGGGGTTTTGGTGTAGCCGCCTTGTAGACCCAGCACTAGGGCTATAACATATATATATATATATATATATATATATATATATATATTTTTTGTAGACACGAACATACCTTTAGGTCTCCGCATATCATCCAATTGTGATGTTTGTACTTCAAAGCAGTTAGCAAAAGCTCCATGTTACTATAACTTTCAGTCATCTGCACCGAGTGACCCACCGGAACAGACGCGACCTCGTTACCATTGTAGAGTAGTACTGCTTTCAAGCTTCTGCTTGAGGAGTCGATGAAGAGCCGCCATTCTGTAGGGTCATACGCTAAACCCATAGCTGCAATGAGGCCGTTGACGTTGTTACGGTAAACCAGCGAAGCTTCTTCTTCCAACGTGAAATATTCTCGAAACTCTTCTTCGCGGCTGCGATACCAGAAGAATGTTGTTTCTGGAGCTAACAAACGATTTTCGCGAAGACGTGACCCTAGCAACTGAGCAGATTCTTTGGACAAGCACAAATCTCTTGTCAAATCGTTCAACTCAGCTTGGCTCAAGAGTTTGGGTTGACTTGTCTCGGCAGTAGGTTGGTATGTACCAGATATGTCACCGTCATCCATTTCTTCATCTGAGTCGGACGACGAATCAAAGTTGTCGGGCGGTGTTGGAATTGGAATTTCTGGTCCATGAGGCACTGGCTTTATGGCAGATGGCACGTCTGGATACTTTACGTGTTGCTTTTTTTCGATTTATGCCTAAAAGGAAACAGATAAAGACAGATAAAGATAAGATAAAGACATATCTCATATATTGTCAGGCATATTTTTGTAAGTATAAAATGAAATTCATACTAAATTCATACTAACTTACCTTGTAGGCTTGTCATACAGAAATAACAGTCAGTAGTATGATCTCTTCCTTCCCTCCACACCATTGGGACACCAAAAGGTAGACACTCTACCTTTTTGTGGCTCCAGCGCCGCAGACTTTCAACGCACGTTTTGCAGCGTATGTGAGGGGCAAAGGCTTTGTCTTGGTCACCAAGTTTAACTCCAAAGTAGGCGTGATAGCTTTTCCTCACAAAATGTGTGATGTTTGACTGCCGGTCTGACATAGTGACTTTACCACAGATGTAGCAGAACCTGTTTGGGTCATTTTTGCACATTCTATTCATGCTGAAAAACAGTAATGACAATCGTAATTAGAAATAAGTTGTCTGTTTATTATATAGAGCTTGGCTAACACTTGGCTAAAATGTAAGTCTGTTTTAAAAAAATAAACTTGCTCATTTCATAACGATTATCTAATTTTTTTTAAATTGAGATAGCATAAAAACCTGACCTGATGGAGCAAAATGAGTTACATTTTTGAATTCAGCATGCAAAACTTATAAAAGAACAACTAAAAAAGCCTTGACCTCAAAAATGACGCAGACCAGTGTTATATGAAACGCCTTACTCAAGTCCATAAATATTGATATCATTCTTTGTTTGGTCTCTTCAGCTATATTTGCATTTTCCACAAGATTTAAAATAGCCATTTCCGTTGTTTTATTATTACGGAAGCCATATTGATTTGGAGATAATAAATTGTAGGATTCTAAATATCGTTGCATTCTACTTTTTATAATATTTTCAAAAACTTTGCTGAGCACAGAAAATAAACACACCGGCCTGTAATTAGTTGTTAATGTAATTAGTTGTTAGTTTAATACATTTCTTTGAGCTACCCACGCTGTAATGCAATATAATGAATGTGGATGGAAGAGGATAAGAAGTGCGTTTTGAGGAAATCTTTTTTAGTTTAAACAATATGAAGAGAAATCTTGATATTTTGGATTTAATGTTGGATTTGGATGTTGTATGTCTTTTAACATTTAGTTTTTCGCTTAAATTAATGTCAAGAATTTTAACCTCATTCACCCTTGCAAGAGTAGTATTCCTAAGTAAAAGTTTATTAGCACACATTCATTCATACACATTTTCTAATTGCCTGTTCGTTTCATTAATCAGAAAGTCTGCGTTATGATGGGAAGGAGGAAGTGTGGTATCATCTGCGTATTGCACGCAATTTAATGTGGTAGAAAGATGAAAATCGTTAACGTGAATTACAAATAGTAATGGCCGAAAAATAGATCCTTGTGCGACTCCACTCGTTAGCATCGCCTTGTCGGATGAATTATATTTTAATCTGATGTGTTGATGGGGATTTGACAGTAAAGAGTTACAAACCTATATATAGGTTACAGAAAAAAAAATAAAAAATAAAAATATATATATATATGATTGTTTATTGTATATATATATATAATATATATATATATATATATTTTTTTTTCTGTAACCTATATATAGGTTGTAACTCTTTATGTACTTCAGTGTTCCTGAGGATGTCATTAGACGAAAGCGCTTGAGCACCATCTGTGTTTCCTTTCCTTCGTGGTTTTATTCATCATAAATATTTTTCACGTGTTACTTTTGTGAAATAATTTTCATATATATATATATATACCCTGCGTTCCAAATTATTAAGCAGATTACATTTTCTCCAATGTTTTCAAATGTTTTTCCCCGATTTCAATGAAATTTGTAGCAAATAATCACTATATATAGCAGCATTGATGGTATTAATTTCGATAAAATATTTTGATAATTAAAATAATTATCTCGTTTTATTGAAAAATATGTAAAATATTGTGTTCCGAATTATTAAGCAAGTATTCTGTTTACGGATCTAAATGGTGAAAATGGGTAAGAAGAAGGATTTACCACTAACTGAGAAAAGAAAAATAGTCAAGTTACTCGCTGAAAATATAAAATGTATTGAAATTGGGAAGCAGTTTGGTAGAACTTATCGAACTGTAAACAAGTTTGTAGCGGAGGGTACCAAACTGAGGCAGCGAAGTGATAAAGGAGCTATAAGAAAAGTGACTGGGCGGCAGATATCTGTAATCAAGCGCAAATTGCAACGCATCCATTGTCCTCAAGTAAAGAGGTTTTTGAGCAGGCTGGCATACATAATGTACCAAGAACATCTCGATGTGGAATCCTCCAAACAATTGGCAAGACGTGTAAACCTACGATTCAGTCACCATTAACACCGTAAAGGTAGGGCAGAGAAGGTTTTAATGAGACCGTAAAGGTATGTCCACTTCACCTTCTCTGCCCTACCTTTACGGTCTCAATAAAACCTACAAACCTGGCAACCCTATGCGCCCTATTATTAGCTCGGTGGGCTCTATTACTTATAAACTCTCCAAATGGCTTGTCAAAGTCTTGTCCCCCATTCTCGGAATATCTCTGATTCACATGTAAAAAATTCCATGGATCTTACTGAAAAATTGAATAATGCACGTACTGAAACTAACGATAGATTGATCAGTTTTGATGTTTGTTCATTGTTTACAAAAGTGCCGATTGACGATATGCTTGACTTTCTCTCCCAAGAATTACATAAGTATGACCTGCCACTACCTTCACACATTGTTTTGGAACTTATTAAGCTTTGCATCAAAGACTGTAAATTCACTTTCAATAACGAGTATTATCAACAAGTTTTTGGGATGGCCATGGGCAACCCCTTGTCGCCCTCCTCTCCAATATTTATATGGAGTTTTTCGAAATTACTTACATTCCGAGAATCCTGGGGGTTGGCATCCCTTGGTTGCGGTACGTCGATGATATTTTGTGTATCTGGCCCATGAATCGTGACCTGGATAACTTCCTCCTTCAGTTAAATGATCAAGTCCCCTCGACTAAGTTTACTTTGGAAGTGGAACAAGACAATTCAATCCCATTTTTGGATGTGCGTGTACATAGGGAAAGCCCAGGTTTTAAGTTTAGTATCTATCGGAAAAAAACAAACAATTTGTCCTACGTACACTTTTACTCGGGACATGACACCCCCACTAAGAAGGCCATTTTTTCTTCAATGTTTCTCCGCGCCCTTAGGATCGCCAGTCCGGAATACATCGATGCCGAATTAGAAAAAATCAACGGTATTGGAAATGATCTGTGTTATCCATCTGCGTTTATGGAATCTTGTCTCAACAAGGCAAAACGAACTTTCTATCGCGTCAATAATAACACTCGTACTTTGTCAAAAAATATTTTAGTACTTCCATTTTTCCCGGGCTTTTTAGGCATTGCTAATGTATTTAAACTTTTGGATATTAATGTAGTATTTTCATATAACAATATTGTGAAAAATATCATAGTAAAAAATAGCCCTACCAATAATTCAGGCATTATCTATAAAATTGGTTGTAAACAATGTGATTCCTTTTACATAGGTCAGACGGGAAAGGATTTGCACACACGTATAAAACAGCATCAATATTCCGTTAGAACAGGACAGTTGTCCAGTGCCCTTTTTGTCCATTTGTCAGAGTTATCCCACTGTATTGATTGGAATAATGCTTCAGTTTTATTTCACTCTAGCAACATTGTTAATAGAAATATTCTTGAGTCTGCCATTATCCAACTAACAAATAACTTCAACATAAGCAAAGGTCTTTTTCAACTCGATCCTGTTGTTTTGAATTCCTTCAGAACAGATTTAGATAAGAAAGGTAGAACGCTAAATCTTTGGTAAATTTGTATGCCACTAACTTTTATTTTTCAATTTTTATATACAAAAAATAGGGCAGAGTGCTAAAACCGGGGCAGATTTCCAGTATAAATTTGTATATATATTTTATTTTTTTATCTATAACATTGGTTGGAAACAATTCTTTTAATCTTGTGCTAAAAATCGATAATTGTTCAATTTTTTTTTATATACAAAAAAAGAGCAGAGTGCTAAAACCCGGGCAGATTTCCAGTATAAATTTGTATATATATTTTATTTTTTTATCTATAACATTGGTTGGAAACAATTCTTTTAATCTTGTGCTAAAAATCGATAATTGTTCAATTTTTTTTTTATACAAAAAGAGCAGAGTGCTAAAACCCGGGCAGATTTCCAGTATAAATTTGTATATATATATTTTTTTTTTATCTATAACATTGGTGGAAACAATTCTTTTAATCTTGTGCTAAAAATCGATAGTTTTTCCTTATAAATTTGTGTGCCCCCTTCCACAATCCTTTAATTTGTTTTTCCGTTTATTGTATATATATTATATATATATTTTTTTTTTTTCTGTAACCTATATATAGGTTGTAACTCTTTATGTACTTCAGTGTTCCTGAGGATGTCATTAGACGAAAGCGCTTGAGCACCATCTGTGTTTCCTTTCCTTCGTGGTTTTATTCATCATAAATACTTTTCACGTGTTACTTTGTGAAATAATTTTCATATATATATATATATATATATATATATATATACACACCTTTGGTTTTGCTTCCGCCCGAATTGTTTATTCCGACGAAGGTCAAGCTTTTCACTCCACCTTAGACCTACAATTTAACGTGGAATCCGAACCATGCCCCACCCGCAGCCCAGCATCTTAACCACTAGGCCACCCAGGGTACCATTTATCTACCAACCACTTTATTGTGTGGAAGGATGAACAGCTGGGTTTTGCTGCGCGCCGGCTGCCATCACCGGGTCTCGATCCCGGGGCCAATGGATTCGTAGTCAGCGACGCTAACCACTATACCACTAATATACAGTATATAAATAAATAAATTAAAACCTCTATAATTGGAATTTCGGCTCATTTCAGCTACTTTGAGAGGTGCCGAAAATATTTTTTAGTTTGGCATCGGTGCCGAAAAATAACAAACACTTTCGAAATGCAGTACTGTAGTGTTCGTGTACTTATACATGTTACAGGGAATCTGTGAAACTAGGGATTTCATGTAAGGTTAAGTTGTGATATTTTCGTTAAACCTACAGGAAAATTATTGAATGCCCGGTTAAATGAATGCCCAGTTAGGTTAATCGAATGCCCGGTTAAATGAATGCCTGGTTAGGTTAATTGAATACCCGGTTAGGTCAACTGTACGCTCGGGTGTATCATGCTCAGGTCGAATATTGAAAAACTTGGAATTTCAAGATTGGCAGTATGTATTCCTATGTAAAATTGAATTTTAAGAGGGGTTCGTCTTCTGCAACTTTTGCGAAAAATCGCATTTAAGTGTTCAAAATCGCACTTTTTTGTCGAAAAATGGAATTTTTTGCCAATTTCAGACTTGGTAGCCTCAAATGACCTCCATATGTTCCATATTGTTCACATACACCCTTAAGCATTTCTAGGGGCAGGCTTGGACCCACTTAAGATCAGCCAAAGTGGTTCATAACGCATAAAATAACCAAAATCACCCAAAATGGCCCAAAACTAAGGAATTGTATGATTTTTAGTCTCCTATACACCACATTTCGCGGCTGTTCTCTTCATCAGGCAGAATCTTTTTGTTCTTTTTTCCTTGGTCTTGCATTTTCTTTTTTTTAGAAACGCCTCCACCAATTTTTATTTATTTTCTTTTCGGCATCACTGAGTGTGATGGCAGCTGCCCCCACCTTTCCGCAAGCTGCTGTGACGTTCAACCTTTTTTTTGCAATTGCAATTCTTCTTTAATATTTGTACAAGTCCTTCCTCCACCCCCAGCTTGTAATAATATGCTGGACAACTGAATGTTTTGAGATTTTCTCTTCTGAAAGCATCTTGATTTGTCTAGCAGGTCTTATAGAGATCTAAAACATGTTCAAAATGTCTTGCTTTGACTTGAAAACTGGCAACAATTCTCTGTGATCGATCCTAGCACGAACAAAACCATCTCTTCTCTCTTGCCCATATACTGCATGAGCTGCAGCTGAAACTTCCTGGACTGCTCTTTCACAGCTTTGAGTGTGAACTGAGAAGTTCTCAACTTCAGGTGGAGATCTGAGAAGCTCCTCTACTTCTCCTCTTGACATCTTACAAGTAAAGAGTAGCTCATACAGTTTCTCCTTATCCCAATTAATCAGAGTAATTGGAGAAGTGGCATCTAAATTCAGTTTAGGGTTTCTATGAGTTCTCAGACTCATGTCTCCATACTCAGACTTACCTCTGATCTTCTTGATCATCTCAACCCTCCCATGCTCTATCCTCCTCATCCTCACTGCACAGGAGGGAGGCAATGAGGTTCTCACTGTGAGCATGATATGCTCCACGAACTATCACATGAGTGATTATGTTCTTGACTTCAGAGGTCTGGCTTCTCAGCAGTCCCAGAGCGGTCACAATATGGTGAGGTCCATACCTCATGTGGTGCTTCACTTTGATCTCAAAATACATCTTGAAGTAGAAGTCCAGGCAGAACTTCAGCAGCATCTCCAGCTTCTTCAACACCTCCCCCCTTCAGACCATACTGCCTCATCCACAGCACCAACAGAGCCTCATCTGTAGTCAGCCAGCGTGACTGATTCAGTGGGCCACACTTCAGACCAGCAACTTCCTTGCTCAAATCTCCTGTCTTGAGAGCTTTGATCAGTAGGTAGCAGTTCTTCTGGTCAGTGCTAAGGTTCTGTACAATGTCTTCTGGCAGTTAATTATTTCTTCTTCTCCTGGCAGAGCCTTGAAGCTAAAGTTGACAGGTATGGCATTGATCTTCTCCAAAAGTTTTCCTATTGGGCTACTGAACCCAGACTTGTACGTGTAGGGCCCATCAAGCTTGATGAGCATGCGCCTGAGGCTGAGTTCATTAATATGCAACTGGCATATCAGCCAGTGATACTTGTGACCTAGCAGTCTCTCCAAGTGAGTGATGGCTCCTGCATCAGGTCGTGTGTTTGTGTTGGTGGAGTCACCACCAAGGACCACAATAGTATCTTTAGCACCATGAGCACTAATCAACTCAAACAGAGCCTGAGCTATCTTCAGTGCAGGTTTCTCATTTCCTTCAGGTTCTTCTGGTGTACAATGGAAGAGATACTTCCCCTCAGGTTCCCTGTGATATCAGGATGGAAGCGGCCAGTTTCTTCATTGTACCTCATGATCTTTGTCTTCTTATCATGTTTTCCATCAAAGAAAAGTCCCTTGATCTCCTCTCCCTCTGTCCTTTTCTCCAGGGCCTCCACCGAGGCACTTATTACAGACTCCTTGCTTCTCCACATCTTCATCCTGTCAACAGCTAGATATGCCTTATCGGCAGATAGATGGCCAGCTTTGATGAGATCTTGCAAGAAACCAGTTGCAATGGCTGCTGCAGGTGTGTTTCCCACCTTGAACCTGACTGCAGCCGCAGCAGTGCTTGAGATATCCATGTAATTCCTCCTGACAGAGGTGGAGACTTTACCAGTGTTGACACTGGAGCTTGTGCCTGGTGCAGTACTGGAAAAATCTGTCAGCAGCAGGAGCTGCTCTGCCTGGAGACTCTTGCAAGGAAGTCACCTCATCTTCATCATCACCACCATCATCAACTCTAAGCAGTAGCTCCTTTTCTTCTTCCTATTTTCTGTTTCTCTTCTCAGCTGCCTTCTGTTCTTCCTCCTTCCTCTTAGCAGCCTTCACCCGCTTCACTGTTTCCTTCACATCAACAAATGCCATCCGGAAGCCAGAAACTTCTGAGGTTTTGATCCTCTGGTAATGGAGTCACTCTAGCTCTAGCTTTGGAATCTTCTGAGGCAGAGGACAGTCACAGTTGACATGAACTCTAGCAGCACAGCCAGAGCAGCCAGATGCTTCAGTTCCACAGAGAGTGATATCATGTCTGCAGGTTGTTATGTCAAACAATGTATCAAGTTCAGATATTCTCTTCTCTCTCTTTGCAGCCTTCACTCTGCCATTCACTAGGTCAATCATTTCATTCCACCTGACAAGAATCTTCCTGGCAATGGATCTCTCTTGAATGATCACAAGAGGAGTGAACTTGGCATTGCTTGCAGAGGGTACTGACTTCTCTTCATATCATCCAGAAGCAGCTTCTCTTCCTGGAGAAGGATTCCTCTCTGAAACGCAGCTCTCCAGGTTGGAACTTCTGTGGGAAATAACTGCTTGCCTGGACCCACCAGATCACTCAGCTTTGAACCAAAACTTTTTCTGGTCTTTCGTCCTTGCTTAGCCATGGTGGCTACACAATCTTCGCCAAGCTTTGTATCTGAAACATAGAAAATTATCACAGTGAAACTCTAGTAGCCTATAACAGCTGTTACAATGGCTTTATTTGGTTAAGAAAATGGTCTGTTACATTTTTACTACAGTGTATGTCCTACACAGCTTTTCTGTACATAACCAGAAAACGAAAAAGTGGAAATTTGAACACTTAAACGTGATTTTTAGCAAAAGTTCAAGAAAACAAACCTCTCCTGAAATTTAATTTTACATAGGAATACATACCGCCAATCTTAAAATTCGCGCTTCAATGAGCATGATACACCCTACTGTACGCCCTTCATGATTGGTTAGGTTAAGGGTTAAGCCGTGATATTTTCATTAAAACTAACGAAAATATCACCACTTAACCTTACATGAATCCCTGAACATTTTAGGGATTTCATGACATCTCTAGTTACACAGATTCCCTGTAACATACATATGCAGTAGTATAATTTACGTACTGTACTGTACTAACTTCCTCAAAACCACTGCCAACCACTGCAAAACTTCCCCTGGATGATGCCCTTTTATGGTGAGTACACTTTTTTCTGTTTATATGCGTTTCTAAAATGCATTGCTTATAATTTAAAGACTAGAATCTTTATTGTGCCGAATTATAGAGGTTTTACTCTCTCTCTCTCTCTCTCCTCTCTCTCTCTCTCTATATATATATATATATATATATACATTTTAACTGCAAACACGCAGTATAATTAACGTAAAGAACGACGCTTGTATAGGAGAATATTCCGCGCAAGATGAGGAGAGAGAACGAAACAAATGAAAATATGAGGTAACCACCCGGGAATCGAACCCGGGATCTTCCGATTGCCGGTCAGATATGATACCCATTACACCACGGGCCTCACTCGAACAAATGCCGTAATTCTTCTACATCTTGCGCGGAATATTCTCCTATACAAGCGTCGTTCTTTACGTTAATTATACTGCGTGTTTGCAGTTAAAATGTATATAATGTTACGGCATGCGGAAGGTGCCCCCTTGGGGCATTGGTTTCTGCGCGTATGTAGAAGAATTACGGCATTTGTTCGAGTGAGGCCCGTGGTGTAATGGTTATCATATCTGACCGGCAATCGGAAGATCCCGGGTTCGATTCCCGGGTGGTTACCTCATTTTTTCATTTGTTTCGTTGTCTCTCCTCATCTTGCGCGGAATATTCTCCTATACAAGCGTCGTTCTTTACGTTAATATATATATATATATATATATATATATATATATATATATATATATATATATACAGGGTGGGCCGTAAGTTTCCATACATAGGAAAAATAAACATTTTTTTATGGACAACCATTTTTATTTATATAATATGCTCTACATGGTTGCCATTGTTTTGAAAACACATTTCAATACGTGTTCCCCACTGTTGATGAACACGCATTAGCACAGTTGACGTTATGCTTGTAATGGCGTTGGTGATACGTTCCTTTAGATGATTTATGTCTCGTATCTTTTCCTGATACACCATGGCCTTCAAGTGCCCCCAAAGATAGAAATCAAGGGGGGTGAGATCTGGGGATCTGGGAGGCCACTCCACAGGACCACGCCGACCAATCCAAGCATCCGGAAACTGCTGATCCAAATACCGACGCACGTGAAGACCATAATTTAAATTTTCCTATGTATGGAAACTTACGGCCCACCCTGTATATATATATATATATATATATATATATATATATATATATATATATATATATATATATATATATATATTAGGGCGGTTCATGTAATAGGGATGAAAAATTTTATTGCAGGCAAGTCACTGAGCATGTGGATTTTTTTAGTTCTACTTGTTTACAAAAATCTTCATGGCAAATTTCTACTTGGTAGCAAAACTTTCAGTGGGTGCAGGAGCTCATGTTCGATTACTCCTAGATTGCTGATTTGTCGTATGGGGCTTCTGGTATTTAAATTTTCCGAGCCCGCCGATTGAGGGAAATTTACGGTCATGTACTTCCCTGGTCGATTGGTGTCTACAATCTCCTCCTGGTTTGGCTTTGTTTCGTTTGAAACCTTGTCGGAAAACAAAGATGAAAATGGTTGAGGCAGCAAATTTATTACAGAGAGGAACACTAAAGAAAGATCGGAGAAAATACAAAGGAAACGTTTCAGTTGAGAGGATGGATCTCTCAGACTTTGTCCATTCAGCGTCATTCAAGTTATTTGATACTTTCAAGATCAGCCGAGGGTTCTTAGGACATCTCCTGATGAGTGGAAAAATCACCAAGACGATAGACGATCCCTCCTATCCATGTAAAGATTCAATGTTATGAACGACAGTGCTGAAAGGGGCGTGTCCATGATAAAGAACTTCAATGCAACCATTACCAAAGCCGAGACTCAAAAGCAGTTCCTCTTACACGTAGTGAAAATGCACCGGCACCAATTTCCTGACCAGAGTAAGTCGACATTAGCCACCGGTAAATGTTGAGACGACTAGATTTCATGTATGATATTAAGGTGATATCAATGCATTTGTGCCATCACTGAACGTTATATTGTGCGAATTCATTGGTTATTTAAATGCTATTTAGCCAATTCACCCACTGTACATATTCTAATGCTTGAGCACCGAGTAAATACTCTAGGATTCCACTCAAATTCGTCTCAGAGTGAAAGTTGAAGTCTTCAAAAAAGGACTAGATGCCTGGCTCAGGACGGTACCAGATGAGCCGGGTGTACCTGGCTATGTACGATGGAGAGCGCAAGAGAGCAACTCGCTCCTCCACCAAGCCAGGACTAGAGGCAGGGCCACCAGTTTGACCTTCGTGTGAAGAAAGACCGACGCATGGAACCCAAACAAGGTTAACAAGGTATATATATATATATATATATATATATATATATATATATATATATATATATCGGGTGATTATTTAAACATCTGACTCTTTAAAAGTTTGGTATTTTATTTTTATTAACTGAAATAAAAACATGAAATTTTTACTGTGGTGGAACTCCTTTTTCGGTTGCACTTATTGCGCGCTTGGGTTCGTTTGTTCAGGATGGCTCTGCTTATCCACTCGAATGGCCTTTCAATTTTATATGCGCAGTTTTCTCGGCTTACTTGAAGCCCACTTTAAATTTCGAACTTTCAATGTTAATTTATCCTAAGCTTACAAGAGAGGTCTATTGCAAGGTAGCATTGAAACGACACACTCCCTCGTATAAAGTTTACTGGATTTCACTCTAAATAGGACATAAATTCAAAACAAGTCTACAAAGTACGGTTACAAATTTTGATCCAAAACAAAATTTAAATTTAAAGCAAATGTTTGCAATTATTCAGGTTAAGTCTAAAAAAAGTGTACACATAGGGGTTTTATTTATGAGGGACTCCAGAAATAGCACTTAATTCAAATTCCTTAAAATGAGATTGGAAAGTTAGTCTTAAAGTTCTGCGCGAGTTCCGCAGATTTTTCAGAAAAAAATTCCGCCAACTAAATTTTCACAAAGTTTTCATGAGTCCGCACAGATTTCCTCTGGAAACAGGTCACCACAAGATATTTACTTTTCCCTAAGGAAACATAATATTCAGCAAACTTACACATTAAAATTTGACATGTGAACAATAATTAAATTCAAAAAAATTTCACAAAGTTGTTTTCTGCCGACTAACATTAAGCTCTTACAAGGAGATTCAGATTTTTCGAACGTGAGACTGTTTTAAATAAGCTTAGAAATTTTCCAATCGTGCCACAGGGTTCAAAGATTTTAAAGTCACTTCAGTTTTAGAGGGCAGAACTACAACTGTCCTTATAACTCTAAGTTACACCTTAAGACTACAAGGACTCCTCCCTTTAGTATCTAAAGGGTTTAACAAAACCCTTTTCATTACATGACATCATTTGTACAAAAATTACTGCTCTTCATTGGCTATAATCGTAATTTCTTTATATTTATGCTCCGCCTTTCCTAAAGAAAAATAAAAATAAAAATTGAAACTATTCTTTCGAGGATTTCCCTCAGGCGAGACCAAAGAATAAACGAACTTAAACTTTTACAAGCTCCAATAATGAAAAAAAAACTTTGTTAAGATATATTTTCCCCTTTGTAGATTAATTACTTGACCGTAAATCTATCCTGCGATGTCACACAACAGTTCATTTTCAGATAACGCACTCACCCCCTCGGCACGATCTTGGGCAACAGATTACTTCACTTTTGTATGTCTTCATTTTAAGATATTTAAATTTTCACGTGAAATTAAATAGATTTCAAAATCACTTCACTCTTTCTTTCTACCATTTGTATTTACATTTTAATATGAAATTTATGCATATAAAGTTACCGTCACAACAACTGTATCTTCTCTACACATGGAGAATTAGTCCCCTAATGCCAAACATGTTCTATGTGATACTTAGACGATGTGATACTTATGCGATACTTACACGATACTTTCGACAGAAGAGTCCTGTCCAACAGATTTCCTGCGGTTTATGATAAAGTAGTATCATGGCCACCAACATCACCAGATCTAAATCCCTGTGACTTTTATATGTGGGGTTATTTAAAAGATAGAGTATTTAAACAGACTCCACACACAATAGAAGAACTGAAAGCATCAACTGACCAAAGAATTTCTAAGATTTCAATAGATACTCAGTCCAGAGTACTGCAAAATTTTGTCGTGCGCGTAACTCCTGTATAACAATATGATGATGTTTTGTCAGTAACTCTGATGTAACTAAAATTTAACTTTATTTAACGTAACTTTAACCCGCAACGTTTCAGTAATTTTTTGTTAGTAACTTTAATGGAACATTTGTTTGTGTAACTTTATCGTAACAAACAAGTAATTTAAATAAACAATATTTTCAAAGAAAAGCTGAAACACAAAACAGTAAATAAAATAATAATAATACTAAACAATATTTAAGTTAAATGAAACAAAAATAAATAGAATGAAAACCAAAGAAATTATGTGACCTATAGCTACATATAATCCTGAAAAATAAATTTCATATATATATAAGAGGAACAGCAATACAATTGCAGGAACCAACATTTTCACTATTTCATCAACTAAACGTTTCGGAAGTTTAACTGCCATCTTCAGTAGCTAAATAATAATAATAATAACAATAATAATAATAATAATAATAATAATAATAAGATAACAAACCAAACCCATAAAATTTTGGCTCTGCGATTGAGGGAGTCCCTCTATATTAACAAATTGGAACCCTCGCTTAATAATTATGTCAATGTAATTAAGTTAGAAATGTTTTAGTTTAATTAAATTTTACTTATTTGGGTTTAATGAAAGTTTTTAAATTAAGTTTTATTTCTTTTGGTTTTTCATGGGAAATTTTAATTTATGTCCTCTTTATTATAACAAGAAAGTTGTGTTCTACCTTATGTTTGTATCGAATCAATTTTGTAATTTTATGTATTGTTAGAAATATTTAGTTTTAATTTTTAGTTTTAATAGAGTTTTAATTTCCAAAAAATTACCCATTTTCGTTTGGATTGAAAGTATGGAATGATTTACTGTAAATACTGATAATAAAAAAATATTGTGAATGTAAATACGTTTAAAACAAAGTTGAAATCTCAATTAATAATGGAATACGAATAAAATTCTAGGATTAATGTATCATACATTACAATTGTTTATTCATTTCTCGTGTGTAATCAAGAATTAAAGATACATTACTCGTGATTGTGCATCGCTTATCTCTCGTGTCTAATATTGATTTCTTTTTGTGGTATTGGTAAAATACCTCCAATAATTACTTTGCATTTGTTATATCGATGATGATGATAATTTAAGTAAATACCCTAATAATTCTTATTCATGATTTATGTATTATTAATTAATAATAACTGTTTTATTTTTAATTAAGAGCCCAGTAAAGCCTAACGCTTCAGGGCCAAATTAAATACAATAAATAGTACAGCTTCACCAAAAAAAAAATTCCAAACTGCTCTCCTTCGGTTTCTATCCTTCTATCTGTTCCTTCACCTCTAATTTCCTTTTTGGCCGATCTATAGCCGCGGTTGTAGATGGCCAGTTCTTCTCTTAGAGCTATTAATAGTGATGTTCCTCAGGGTTCTGTCCTGTCACCCACTCTTTTCCTTTTATTTATTAATGATCTTTTAATTCGCACTTCCTGTCCTATTCACTCCTATGCCGATGATTCCACTCTTCACTTCTCCACCCACTTCCCAAAGCATCCCTCTCAACAGTCACTCCATGATTCGCGTAGTGCGGCTATGGAGCACCTGACTTCTGATCTTTCTACTATCTCTGATTGGGGCAGAGAAAACCTTGTAGCTTTCAATGCCTCAAAAACTCAGTTCCTCCATCTGTCTATGACTATCCCCTTACCTTCAACAACACACAATTCAATCCTTCCTCTTTTTTTAACATTCTTGGCGTTTCCTTTTCTCGTGATCTTTCCTGGAAAGATCACATATACTTTCTTTCTAAAACAGCTTCTAAGATGTTAGATGTGCTGTACCGGTTCCGCAGTTTCTTCACCCGCAACTCAGTTGCTGTCTCTGTACAGGGTATGCTCCTCATGTGTGGAGTGGTTCAACCCACACAGCCGTACTTGACCGGGTGAAATCAAAGGCTTTTCGTCTCATCAATTCCCTGCCTCTTACTGATTGTCTTCAATATCTCTCTCTTCGCCGCAATGTTGCCTCACTCTCTCTTTACTATCGCTATCATAACGGACATTACTCTTCTGAACTCTCTAACTGCATGCCTCCTCCTTTCAGGAGAGCACGCAGTACCAGACTTTCTATACTTTCTCATTCCTTTTCTGTCCAACTATCTAATGCAAGGGTTAATCGGTATTTTCAGTCTTTCATCTACTCACCCAGTTAACTCTGGAACAATCTTCCTCAATCCATCTTTCCTCCTGTCTATGACTTCCCGTCTTTCAAACGCAGAGTATCTAAGCATCTCGAAAACCCCGGACCTTGATTTTGGCTCTCTTCTTCTTCTATGAAAGGGGCACTTTTGCGGCATTTGCCCTTGACCCCTCCTTCCTGCATATAAAAATATTTAAATGTTTTTATAATGTCTTTTGCAGCTACTGAAGATAGAGGTTGAACTTCTGAAACGTTTAGTCGATTAAATAAATAGTAAAAATATTGGTTCTTACAATTGTATTGCTGTTCCTTATCTATCTATCTATTTATATTTATATCTATCTCTCTATCTACCTATCTAACCATTTATATGATACAATTCAGAATGGTCCCCTGAGATAACTTTTGTTATACAGACTGTGCATGGAACGAGGAACTCTCCCGAGGTATTAAATCCACTCTGGTTCGAATAAGTTATAATAAATGGCAAATACTACAGTTTTTCTTTTTCATGATGGAAGCCAAACGCGGGCAACGGATCACGAGCAAAGAGGCCCCAAAATATGACTTTCCTCACAATCTATGTGTTAATTAAGCAGATATGACTCAGCTTTGGGACATAGGACAGGGTCTATATTATTTATTCAGTCCAAAGTGGATTTAATATCCCAGAAGGGTTCCTTGTTCCATGCACAGTCTGTGTGTAACATATATATATATATATATATATATATATTATATATATATATAGTAAAATCACAGAAAAACACGTGATCTTTTTAATAAGCAAACAACCACAGGGAAAAGGAAAAGTAAACACGAAATCCAGCGCTTTCGTGATATATTCACATCTTCAGGGACAATAAAAAATATTTTTTCTTGTCCTTGAAGATGTGAATATATCACGAAAGCGCTCGGATTTCGTGTTTACTTTTCCTTTTCCCTGTGGTTGTTTGCTTATATATATATATATATAGATATATATATATACAGAGAGAGAGAGAGAGAGAGAGAGATATATATATATACGTACAGGGTGTCCCGTAAGTCTGGAACCATAGGGCAAAATGATAAAAAAGGCAATAAAAACGCAGAAGAGACTTTTGGGGACTGTTTGTGAAATGAGCGAGGATGGTAGCGGCTGTCATCGTCG
Organism: Bathynomus jamesi; assembly: GCA_023014485.1. Classification (NCBI taxonomy): domain Eukaryota; kingdom Metazoa; phylum Arthropoda; class Malacostraca; order Isopoda; family Cirolanidae; genus Bathynomus; species Bathynomus jamesi. Next base: position 60,280 of record JAJOZX010008866.1, on the reverse strand, counting down.
GTGGATGTCATCGGAGGTCCACTGCGTGGTTTATCTCCTATGGATCCCGTTTCCCTGAACTTTGCTACAAGTTTGCCGACACAACTGTGTGTTATCGGCGCGCGGTCCGGATGCAGTCTGTTAAATTCCTCAGCGACCTCCCTCTGACTCTGATTTCCTATGAGCAGAATTACCTGGATGCGTTCTTCCTTACTCAAAGACATCATGGGCACTTGCATAAACAGAAAAACATGAATTACTTATTTTACTCTATGGTTCCAGACTTATCGGACACCATGTATATATATATATATATATATATATATATATATATATATATATATATATGTTCTCCTATACAAGCGTCGTTCTTTACGTTAATTATACTGCGTGTTCTTTGCAGTTGAAATGTATATATAGGTGCGGCATGCGGGAGGTGCCCCCCTCGGGGCATTGGTTTCTGCGCGTATGTATGAGAATTACGACTTCTGATCGAGTGAGGACCATGGTGTAGTGGTTATCATATCTGACCGGCAATCGGAAGATCCCGGGTTCGATTCCGGGTGGTTACCTCATTTTTTCATTTGTTCGTTCTCCCTCCTCATCTTGCGCGGAATGTTCTCCTATACAAGCGTCGTTCTTTACGTTGATATATATATATATATATATATATATATATATATATGTTAACCCCTCCGTCTATGGCCCTGGGTTGGTTCGGATCGACGGGGGTTCTAGTTACGGAGGCAAGCAACGGATATTTCTTCTATATACTTTTCTTCTATAACTTTCTAATTCTTTTCTCTCGCTTATGGGGTCGACACTCTGTTAATTCTTTTCTTTCAATAATACTCTGATACTTCTACTTTACTGACTAAATTCCTCTGAAGATAGCCCAACTCGAGGGGGAAAATAAAAAGTTTCGCTTGCTGTGATTTACTTCTTAAAAATATACAGGTACTGCTCTGAATTTACAGGGGTAGAGGTTCGACCTCTTTCGACCATAGCTCAGGCCGGAATAAAATAATATTAAAGAGGCAAGGGGCCTCTGCCCCCTCCCCGCAGCGAGGCTGCTAACAAGGGGAGTCTCTTAGCAGTGACCAAAGCAGATAGCCGTAATGAAGTGTGCTTCATTTTACAAATACATGTATAATATATGCCTGAATGTTGGGGGATGGCAGTTGTGGGTTAAGTTTCCCCCCTTTTAAACACGATCAGATGTTTGAAAGATTCCAAATAAGAATTAAAAAAAAAAATAAATAAAAAATAAAAACTAATCTTATTTTTTTTGGCCGAATCTTCATTTCTGAAGGCGATATCATTTCGTAGCAGTACACAAGTACAATTGAAGTACACGACTGAGTACATTTTCGTTTGGGTTTATTACAATTATGATTGCGATTATGGATTACTTCCCATTCGCTTATGATTGTCCCTTACAGTTCTATTAAAGTACATTCTTACAATATATATAAAGTCATTACATTCAATTATAGTTTCATTGAAGTACATTACGTCGTTTACCATTATATTTATATATGGTTATAATATATGGTTATAATAAGCACACCGGACAAAAAATTAGTCACCCCTCTCAGAATGTACCTAATAACGTGTGACGGCGCCTCTGGCCTTGATAACCGCACGAATCCGGCGAGGCAGAGACTCTACGAGGTTGTGCATGTACTGAACATCGATTTGCTGCCACTCGTTCATCAGCCGGTCCCGAAGTTCCGCCAGAGTCCGTGGGTGTCTATTCCTGCGCTTCACTTTCTGTTTCCAGCCTGAACAACACCTTCGACGCATTCAGGATTAAAGGCTTCATTGGACCTGCGATGTACTCGTCGCCTCCCATCATTGGAGAACAAACAAAAACGGGACTCATCGGACCAAATTACACGTTTCCAATCTGCCGCAGTCCAGTTTTTGTGCCTCTGAGCCATTTATAACGTGCCAATTTGTGACTTGCTGTTAACAGCGGCCTCTTCCGTGGTACCCTGCTCCAGATGTCCATCGCATGCAGTTCTCGTCGCAATGTCCGTTCGGAAATTGGTCGCTGGAGAACCTCATTGGTTTCTTGGAGCAATTGTTCTCTGGTTTGAAAACGATTTGCAGTTACTAGACGAGAAACATGGCGGCGGCCCCTATTGTCGAGAATTGTTTTCCGGCCACAGTTACGCCGTTGATTGTCAGTTGATTGCGAACTACACCACTCTTTGTAAACTCGCTGGACAGTACGCGTTGACACACCAACAAATTGGGCTACTTCAGACATTTTGTGTCCGTGGGCTCTGCCAAACACGATGGCTCCTTTTTGCCACTGAGTAACGTCTGCCTCACGACCCATTTTGCAGACTATATCCAACACACACTTTGTTCTTCACCACCTCACGAAACAGATCTGATCCTGTGTGCTACGTCACCGCTACTTGTCACTTACCAATGCTACATCAGCGCCCTCTGTGTGACCTTGAACTTCCTACTATCGGTGCTATTAGGGGTGACTAATTTTTTGTCCGGTGTGCTTATATGGTTATATTATATGGTTATATTATATGGTTAGATTATATGGTTAGATTATATGGTTATTATATATGGTTATTATATATGGTTATTAGTACAACACAAGTACATGAGACATGACAAGATAATTTATATACAACATAATATGTTATATTACATTATAATATGTTATAAATTTGGATCAGAGCGAAAGATGTTGTTTATCTTAGAAACGTTCAATTCTGCTGTGATTCGCGAATTCGACCACTTACCTAACCAAGCATTTATGAATATCTTGTGAGGAGTGCACGCACTTAAAAGCAAAAAAAGAAAAAATACATGTGGACGTATTTTACATGTAAGTAACAGAATAGGTTGTGTGCGTAATATAGACACGCGTAAAATATGGACTGATAGGTTAATAGGCATCAATAGACAATAGGTAGGAAACAACATAAATAATGATGTATAGAGAATGAAGTTTTTTTCTTTTTATTATTATTATTATTATTATTATTATTAAGGAATTTACCATACATTCAATACGGAAGATGTCCAAATACTAAACACGTGATTCAGTGTTCAAGGTATGGAAAACGTGAAGAGAATTAAGTTACTTTATGACGTCATAGTTATTCACATTATGTCATACGTACAGTATAACTAAGTCATTATTTGGGAGGACCTAAAAGAAACGAATTAAAGACAGAGTGGGTATCAAGGACTAAGAAGCACAACTACGGGTTCCAATCCTCTTATATGCAATGTGTATGTATAATCTACGGTCGAGGGTGAGATGCAAGACAATCATAATTAATTATAATAACTTCTATAACAAATGGAAAATGGATACGACTAAACCATAGATATGGTAGATCGTAGGGTTGTGACACGAACACAAAAATAGGAAGCTACAAGTAAAATTAGTATCCAAACTCGCGTTAAGCGATTTTGGTTCTTATGTAAAAATGAATATTGATTATTCATTGTCCATTTTTACATTGCTCTCCCCTTTTAAAAATGATATTTATACAATAATCTCGTAGGGTACCATTAATACAATACAAATGAGAAAATAACATCCTAACTACTACAAGTTAGATGACGAATTTTTCTTTACATTACAAATTTTTATACAGAACAAGTGAGTTCGGTGATTGCGTACAATGGAGAGTAATCAAATCTTTAAAATGACACTTGCTTATAAAATATAAAAAATTCAAAGATTAATACATTAATTTATGTAAACAGAATAAAAGGATTAATACATTAATTTGGACAAACAATTAAGTTAGAGAAAGAATGATATTGTTAATTTAAAAAAAAAAAATTATGTGGAGAAAATTACATACATAATGAATAGTAGGTAAAAGGGAAAAATATAAATTATTTTCCAAAGTTACCCTGATCGTGCAGTCTATAACTAATTTTATTGATTATTGTAGGTAAAAAATCGAATTACGTAATGGATGATGTATAGACCTGTGGTCTAGTGTGTATTTGTGTGTATTAGATACAAAGTGTGTATCATAACTTTGAGGGACAGATTAGCTGAGAGGATTTTTAAATTAACTGAATAAACGCCTGAGCAAAAATTTATATATAGTAAGCAAAAATGCGTAGGACTATATAAATAGCATAGTTAGCACTTACACGCTATGAAATAGTTTATTGTGACATCCAATGATTTTAGCATAAGGTTTGTATATATATATATATATATATATATTAATATATATATATATATATATAGTGCGCATACATGCGTGTGTATGTGTAGGGATTTGGGAGGTTTTTGAATTAACAAAGTTTAAAAATAATGTATAATAATTTAAGATGGGTTTAGGGTTATAAAATCTTTTACGTTTAAGTCAGTTATTGTTATTATCATTATCATTATTATTATTATTATAAAATCCTTTAAGCTCAAGGTCAGTTATTATAAAATTCTAAATTACAGGTAAATTTTACATTTAAAATTATTTTTATATAATAAAAAAAATTAAAAGGTTTAATAATTTTTTTGCATGTTAAGTAGAAAAATCATACTCTTTCGTTAAATGTTGATAGAATTTGAATTATTTGATATTTTAGTCTGAAAACTTGTTTGCATATGATAAATACATATGTTTTATTGTGTAGAAGTTTTATTATTAAATTAAATGACAAAAAAGAATAAACACAACTGAAATTTAGGGTATGTGCGGTCCTACGGGTAAATTTCCCGACCGTACAGAGCAAGATAAATTAGGTACATGATCGATTAATTATTACACTATTTCTGTCATCATATAATCGCAATAATTATAAAATTCGTTACTAACATTTGTAAAACGGTCTTGGTTGCCAACAATAAAATATGTCATTTTACCTATATATTTATATACGCAACAATGGCATGAAAAAGAAAAGACAAATCGGTCCATTTCCTTCTTACAACAAAACAAAGAAAGGTTAACTAAAGACGCAACCCGGTCAATTCAGGTTGAATTAGATTCTCTTTTACAAACAAAAAAAAAGGTTGAATTAATTTCTTAGATTACATTTTCTTAAATTAAATTCTCTTAAATTACAAAGAAAAAGTTGAATTCAATTGACTGCATTGAAAACTAACTTGGGACTCGAAATAAAACTGACTCGAAATAAAACTGACTCGAAATAAAACTGACTCGAAATCAAACTGAAATCTCTGGGGCGGTTGTCCCTCTGGATGCAACCTTCTGAAACTGAAAACTGATTTGCAACTTATTTGCAACTAAAACTGACTCGAAACTACCTCGAGTATCTTTATAAATCTCTGGGTTTGGTTATCCCTTTTGGATGCAACCAACTGAAAACTGATTTGCAACTTATTTGCAAATAAAACTGACTCGAAACTACTTCGAGTATCTTTATAAATCTCTGGGGTTTGGTTGTCCCTCTTGGCGCAACCTTCTGAAAACTGATTTGCAACTTATTTGCAAATAAAACTGACTTCAAAACTGACTTGCAACTTCTTTGCAATAAAACTGACTTCAAAACTGACTTGCAACTTCTTTGCAACTAAAACTGACTTCAAACTGACTTGCAACTTCTTTGCAACGAAAACTGACTTGCAACTTATTTGCAACGAAAACTGACTTCAAAACTGACTTGCAACTTATTTGCAACGAAAACTGACTTCAAAACTGACTTGCAACTTATTTGCAACGAAAACTGACTTCAAAAATGACTTACAACTTATTTGCAACGAAAACTGACTTCAAAACTGACTTGCAACTTATTTGCAACGAAAACTGACTTCAAAACTGACTTGCAACTTATTTGCAACGAAAACTGACTTCAAAACTGACTTGCAACTTATTTGCAACGAAAACTGACTTCAAAACTGACTTGCAACTTCTTTGCAACTAAAACTGACTTCAAAACTGACTTGCAACTTATTTGCAACGAAAACTGACTTCAAAACTGACTCGCAACTCATTTGCAACGAAAACTGACTTCAAAACTGACTTCAAATATCTCTAAATCTATAAACTCTCTATAAACACTCTCTCTCTTAATTTGCAAGTCAATTCAATTCAATAAATTGAAAAAAATTGTAAACAAAAATAAAAAATGTAAACAACATTTCACTCGAACGTACGTGAAGGTACGGTACTATTATGTTTGGTACATAAATAAAATTATTCTATACTGAATATAACAGTGAAAATAACTGAAATTAACTCTCTTGAAATTAACTCTCTTGAAATTAACTCTCTTGAAATTAACTCTCTTTGAAATTAACTCTCTTTGAAATTAACTCTTTGAAATTAACTCTTTGAAATTAACTCTTTGAAATTAACTCTCTTTGAAATTAACTCTCTTTGAAATTAACTTCTCTTACATTTAACTTCTCTTACATTTAACTTCTCTTAGTAATTTTCACAGAAGTTAAATGTGTTTCACTAAAAAAAAATGTATCACTGGTGTCTGAAGTGTTCACTGTGTTTCTTGTAAATTCTGACTTGATACTAAATATTAACTGTTAATAATACGGACTTTTCAAATGTTTACAAATTTCTTAAAAAAACAAACTGTGTACTTAACAAAATTTTCCACGGGCGAAATCCTCAGAGACGTGTCCTGAAGACGTCTTCCTGGCTACTTCTTCTTGGATGAAAACTAGGCGTGGAGAACTTGGAGTCGTGACACACCGGTTCAAGGGTGGATGTTACGAACAAGAAGTCGTGACACGCCGGTCAACTGGTTTTATCCTGATGCAGGGTAATTTCTATCTTGGCCAAAGAGTGGCCTCTTGTTAAAATCTTCTTGTTAAAATCTTCTTGTTAAAATCTTCCTGTTAAAATCTTCTTGTTAAAATAATCTTCTTAAAATAATCTTCTTCTTAAAATAATCTTCTTCTTAAAATAATCTTCTTAAAATCTGTTAAGATCCTGGCATGGTCGCCAGTCTGTTAACCCCTCCGTCTATGGCCCTGGGTTGGTTCGGATCGACGGGGGTTCTAGTTACGGAGGCAAGCAACGGATATTTCTTCTATATACTTTTCTTCTATAACTTTCTAATTCTTTTCTCTCGCCTTATGGGGTCGACACTCTGTTAATTCTTTTCTTTCAATAATACTCTGATACTTCTACTTTACTGACTAAATTCCTCTGAAGATAGCCCAACTCGAGGGGAAAATAAAAAGTTTCGCTTGCTGTGATTTACTTCTTAAAAATATACAGGTACTGCTCTGAATTTACAGGGGTAGAGGTTCGACCTCTTCGACCATAGCTCAGGCCGGAATCTAAAAATATTAAGGAGGCAAGGGGCCTCTGCCCCCTCCCCGCAGCGAGGCTGCTAACAAGGGGAGTCTTTTAGCAGTGACCAAAGCAGAGAGCCGTAATGAAGTGTGCTTCATTTTACAAATACATGTATAATATATGCCTGAATGTTGGGGGATGGCAGTTGTGGGTTAAGTTTCCCCCCTTTTAAACACGATCAGATGTTTGAAAGATTCCAAATAAGAATTTTTAAAAAAAATAAATAAAAAATAAAAACTAATCATATTTTTTTTTGCCGAATCTTCATTTCTGAAGGCGATATCATTTCATAGCAGTACACAAGTACAATTGAAGTACACGACTGAGTACATTTTCGTTTGGGTTTATTACAATTATGATTGCGATTATGGATTACTTCCCATTCGCTTATGATTGTCCCTTACAGTTCTATTAAAGTACATTCTTACAATATATATAAAGTCATTACATTCAATTATAGTTTCATTGAAGTACATTACGTCGTTTACCATTATATTTATATATGGTTATAATATATGGTTATAATATATGGTTATATTATATGGTTATATTATATGGTTATATTATATGGTTAGATTATATGGTTAGATTATATGGTTAGATTATATGGTTATTATATATGGTTATTATATATGGTTATTATATATGGTTATTAGTACAACACAAGTACATGAGACATGACAAGATAATTTATATACAACATAATATGTTATATTACATTATAATATGTTATAAATTTGGATCAGAGCGAAAGATGTTGTTTATCTTAGAAACGTTCAATTCTGCTGTGATTCGCGAATTCGACCACTTACCTACCCAAACATTTATCAATATCTTGTGAGGAGTGCACGCACTTAAAAGCAAAAAAGAAAAAAATACATGTGGACGTATTTTACATGTAAGTAACAGAATAGGTTGTGTGCGTAATATAGACACGCGTAAAATATGGACTGATAGGTTGATAGGCATCAATAGACAATAGGTAGGAAACAACATAAATAATGATGTATAGAGAATGAAGTTTTTTTTCTTTTTATTATTATTGTTATTATTATTATTAAGGAATTTACCATACATTCAATACGGAAGATGTCCAAATACTAAACACGTGATTCAGTGTTCAAGGTATGGAAAACGTGAAGAGAATTAAGTTACTTTATGACGTCATAGTTATTCACATTATGTCATACGTACAGTATAACTAAGTCATTATTTGGGAGGACCTAAAAGAAACGAATTAAAGACAGTGGGTATCAAGGACTAAGAAGCACAACTACGGGTTCCAATCCTCTTATATGCAATGTGTATGTATAATCTACGGTCGAGGGTGAGATGCAAGACAATCATAATTAATTATAATAACTTCTATAACAAATGGAAAATGGATACGACTAAACCATAGATATGGTAGATCGTAGGGTTGTGACACGAACAAAAAATAGGAAGCTACAAGTAAAATTATTATCCAAACTCGCGTTAAGCGATTTTGGTTCTTATGTAAAAATGAATATTGATTATTCATTGTCCATTTTTACATATACATATATATATATATAATTTAGGAAAAAATTCCTCAAAATGCCAATCTAGAGATTTGCGATGTGAAATTAATATATAATTTTAAAAATGAAACTAATTAAAATCACTCACACGTGTTTGAAACAAAATACCTGATTTTACGTAGTTGCTTCATTAAATTTGCATTCTCTGTATGCAGTACTGTCCTTTGATCATCAAATTTGAATTTAGCTTTGAATTATTAATATCAATGTTGTTTTGGACTATGGGTGGGTCATTTTATATATATATATATATACATTCAACTGCAAAGAACACGCAGTATAAATAACGTAAAGAACGACGCTTGTATAGGAGATATTCCGCGCAAGACGAGAGAGAGAAAACGGAACAAATGAAAAAATGAAGTAACCACCTGGGAATCGAACCCGGGATCTTCCGATTGCCGGTCAGACGCGATACCATTACACCATGGACTTCACTCTTCCAAATGCCGTAATTCTTCTACATACTCGCAGAAACCAATGCCCCAAGGGGGCACCTCCCGCATGCCGTAACATTATATACATTCAACTGCAAAGAACAACGCAGTATAAATAACGTAAAGAACGACGCTTGTATAGGAGATATTCCGCGCAAGACGAGAGAGAGAAAACGGAACAAATGAAAAAATGAAGTAACCACCTGGGAATCGAACCCGGGATCTTCCGATTGCCGTTTTCTCTCTCTCGTCTTGCGCGGAATATCTCCTATACAAGCGTCGTTCTTTACGTTATTTATACTGCGTGTTCTTTGCAGTTGAATGTATATAATGTTACGGCATGCGGGAGGTGCCCCCTTGGGGCATTGGTTTCTGCGAGTATGTAGAAGAATTACGGCATTTGGAAGAGTGAAGTCCATGGTGTAATGGTATCGCGTCTGACCGGCAATCGGAAGATCCCGGGTTCGATTCCCAGGTGGTTACTTCATTTTTTCATTTGTTCCGTTTTCTCTCTCTCGTCTTGCGCGGAATATCTCCTATACAAGCGTCGTTCTTTACGATATATACATATATATATATATATATATAAAACCCTCCATCCCCTAATATAATGATCTGCGGAGACTTTAACTTCCCATTTATAAAATACAAAAAGGTGGATAGGAATATATATATATACACACACACCAGGACAATGGGGGCACAAGAGAAGACCAGGAGCAAGCAAATATGTTGATGGCTCTCACAAATGAGTTTATGCTGACACAGGAGATAAAAGAAAATACCAGAATAAATAACTGTTTGGATCTGGTATTCATGAATAACACGAACTTGATTGCTGATATAAAACTAACGCCATCCATTATCTCAGACCACAACTTAATCAAGATATCAACAAATATGACGACAACATTAAAAGACAATACACATAGTGAGAAAAGAAGCAAATTTGGGGCTTTTAACTTAAACTCCAAGACTATAAATTGGGAAGCAATCAGATCGCACATGGCCCAAATAGAGAATAAAACAACTGAAGAAATGCTAGCAACCTTGGAAGAAAACACGCTGAGAATTTTAGAAAAATATGCTTCGAAATCACAGCCAAAAGGAAAGAGGAGCTGGCTAAAGAGGCAAAAGAGAAGACTATTCCGCAAAAGAAAGAGAGTGGAGGCGAAGTTAGGCATCTGCGGAGATAATGCCAGGAAAGTAATACAAGAAAAACTGGAGAGTATCGATAGGGAAATACAAGCCTTGATTAAGGACCATACAGAGAGGGAAGAGGAGAAGGCGGTAGAAGCAATAAAGGAAAATCCAAAATACTTCTATAGCTATGAGAAAAGGAAAACAAAAACGCGCGCCGCTATTGGGCCCTTAAGAAAGAGAAATAATGAACTAACCAACGATCCAAAAGAAATATCTGAAACATTGAGAACCCAGTATGAATCAGTTTTCAGTACCCCAAAAAGTGACAAAGCGATACCTGACATAGATGCATTCTTTAAAGAGAAATTGCAAGGAGAGTGTATAACAGACTTTGATTTTACCACAGAAGATGTAGCGAGAACTATAGAACAAATGAAACCACATTCAGCTGCTGGCCCGGACAATTGGAACGCATTATTGATTAAAAACTGTAAAAATGAAATAGCTACACCTTTATACTGGATATGGAGAAGATCCCTATACACTGGGGAAATACCGAGCATCTTGAAAAGTGCAAACATTGTCCCTATATATAAAGGAGGGGACAGATCTCAAGCAAAGAACTATAGACCAGTGTCATTGACGTCCCACCTCACCAAGGTATTTGAAAGAATAGTTAGAGAAAATTTATGATTTCTTGGAGACACTACAAAGATTCAACGAAAATCAGCACGGATTCCGTTCAGATAGATCATGCCTATCCAGGGGCGTACCTAAAGTATTTGGCACCCGGGGCGGATCCTTCCTTTGACACCCCCCATAAATAATTTTAAAATTTAAACACACAGAAAAATATATTATGTTTGCAAGTAGATTTTTAAAATCAAAAGGTATGAAGCATGAACATGCATAACAAGCATGAACTATTATGACTTGAAATACATTAACTGAACAAATTGTCTGTGATTATTATTATTATTATTTTTTTTTTGGGGGGGGGGGGGGGGGTTTAAGTGCAAACACGACTCCTAAAAAAGCAGAAAACTATGATCATTACTCACAAATAACTAGACCACTGACAAAATTAAAATTAACAGAATAGCCAATAAATAAAGAAGTAAAAATAAATCACATCACGACGATGCATTTACCGGGTATTATAACATCACGACGATGCGTTTATAAACACTTAAACATCACTATGATACCACATTGTTAAAAATTATTGGACACTGGTATAAGTACCATGATATTGTTATAAACACCAGCACTTTATGCGTTGCAGCCAGCTGGCTATGCTCAACAAACTGATGACTAAAACGTCAACAAACGTTCGCCTTTCGACGTAATTTTTATCAAATATTTAATTTTTCGTTTGTAAATTTTGTATTGCCAATAAAAAAAAATTTATTTTATAGTGGAAATTAACATTAAGCTGTTGTAATAGTTTGAACATTTTTTAAATTTTTTTCTTACTTTGGCGAATTTTTCATTTGGTTTGAAAACTTGTACTGGTATTTCAACTCTCCCGATGGCACTCCCCTCCTGGCTGTCACCCGGGGCGGACCGCCCCCCTCGCACCGTTCCTTAGTACGCCACTGCACTGATTATACCAAAACTTGAATACTGCTCAGTTTTGACGCCCCTATATAAAAAGGAAGAAATTAATAAACTAGAAGAAACGCAGGGACATTTCACATCACAGCCAAGAGTGATGGCTGCAAAGAACTCACTAATGGGAAAGACTACGTAAACTAAATCTATACTCCCTAAAAAGAAGAAGAGAGAAGTACACCATAATCTACATATAGAAAATGATCGAAAAACTGGTACCAAACCTAAAACTAAATCCAATTACCATTCAAACATCGCTGAAAAATAGGAAAGGCAGAATGTGTAGTGTTCCAAATTAAAGGGCCGACAAAGAACCTCCATCACTGAAAGAAAATAGCTTAGTTGTCAGGGGGGCCAAGACTTTTTAACCAGCTTCCAAAAGACCTCAGAAACGTTACAGGGGTCAAGTTGAAGTCTTCAAGAGAAGACTAGATACCTGGCTCAGGACGGTACCGATGAGCCGGGTGTACCTGGATATATGCGGTGGAAGCGCAAGAAAGTAAGTCGCTCCTCCACCAAGCCAGACCTAGAAGCGGGGCTACCAGCTTGACCTTCGTGTGAAGAGAGATGGAACATCAACGAGGTTAACGAGGTTATATATTCAGGGTAGTGCAAAAAGTAGTGTATAAATACAGTTAGGTATTTATTTTAAATAGCTGTCTACCTACTTTTTGCACCACCCTATATATATATATATATATATATATATACAGGGTGGCACAAAAGTCGCGCATCATAGGAAAATTTTCAGTGTTGATTATAATATATTATATTTTCTTTTAGGTAGGGGATGGCTGCGAAATTAACAACGAGAGAGGGTGAGCTTGGTTTTAATGTATGGAATACCAGGCACAACAAATCAATGAATCAGACATAATTTAAAGTCTGTACCAATTCATCGATTTGTAGTACTTGCTATTCCTGTATTAAAACCAAGTTCACCCTCTCGTCTATTGTTAATTTTGCAGCCATCCCTACCTAAAATAAAAATATATTATAATCAACACTGAAAACTCCTATCATGCGCGACTTTTGTGCCACCCTATATATATATATTATAGATATATATTATATATATATATATATATATATATATTCTAAAGCAAAAGACTTAAGGGTTGTAATGACTGATGATGCGAAATTTTAAACAAAATAAGATAGCAGTAACAGAGCAAAGAAAGTAACTGGACAGATACTGAGAACCTTTAAACGAAGGGATAGGAATATAATGATTCCTCTACTGAAAACTGATCATACCCAAATTGAAATACTGCTCGGTCCTAACATGCAAGTAAAAAAAAAAAGACATTAGACAACTAGAAGGGATTTATAGAGAAGCTTCACAGCCAAGATCAAGGGGTGCAAAGAACTAAATTACTGGGAAAGGTTACGCGAATTAACCTATATTCACTGAAAAGGAGGAGAGAGAGATACACCATTATACCATTATTTACACTTGGAAAATAATGGAGAAACTAGTCCCTAATCTTACTTTGAACCCTGTAACTCCCCAAACAACAGTGGAAAGTAGAAAAGGAAGACTGTGTCGTGTTCCCAAATTAAAGGCGAACAGGGAACACCCTTAACCCTGAAAGAAATAGTTTTGCTGTGAGAGGACCAAAACTGTTTAACCAGCTGCCGAAAGACCTCAGGAACACGAGTGGTGCTACAGTGGACATCTTCAAAAGAAGACTAGACGCCTGGCTCAGAAGAATCCCCGATGAGCCGGGCGTACTTGGCTATGTGAGGTGGAGAGTATAACAAACCAATTCACTACTTCGCCAGGCCAACTCGAGAGGAGGGGCGACAAGCTTGACCTTCGTGAAATGAGAGGAATCATCGCGCGGAACAGTTGAAAGGTTGAAGGAAAGGTATATATTATATATATCACCACTCTTGTACATGTTATGTTTAATAACCTCTTATGTTATGAGAATGTTCTGGAATAGTGTGAAGGCAAATTACACATCTGTTATTTATTACACCTGGTTAAATATACATATTTTCAGAACTTTCTAGAAGGTTTGCGCCAGATATAAATAAATTCTTACATAATAATTGCTCCGAAAGATGAGCGTTATAATTGAATCAAAATGTCAGCAATGTTTAATAAACATTTAATTGATTGTACAAGTATATTCATTGAAGTATGTACCAACAAAATAGGTAGGGGGTCTACCTTATTCCCAATTTAGTTGAATGTAGCGAGTTTAAATCCGTAAACTTCATTAACACTAACGAATAATCCTGCTCGTAAAAGCACAAATACGGTTTGTGATTGAATGACTTTTATCTTTATTTAAGTTTCATGCAGGGGCGTACCTAAAGTATTTGGTACCCGGGGCGGATCCTTCCTTTGGCACCCCCCATAAATAATTTTAAATTTAAACACACAGAAAAATATATTATGTTTGCAAGTAGATTTTTAAACAGTACAGTACCATCATAAGCAAATTGGAAATAAGAAAAATGCAGGACATTAAAAATTCAGTGAACAGGTAATACTGCATTTATTTTTATACAAAAAAGGAAATCCAGTCTCAACGCTCAGCCTGTTCTTCAAAGGTAAATAGAGAGGATTCACAGTCTCTGCTTTCGAGCTTCATTTCTGCAAATTGATCAATGACCTCATCAAAATTCACCTTCTTTGCATATTCATGTTCAATTGAAAGTAAAGCCAGATTTGTCAATCTTGTCTGACTCACGGTCGAGCGAAAGAAATTTTTATCAATTTCAATTTGGAAAAACTTCTTTCACATGAAGCAATAGACACACAGACAGTCAAAAGAATCTCAAACACTGTGACAAGCTTGGCAAAGATTCACAAAAATCCCATTTCACAATAAACTCCAGAAACTGCAATGCTGTCCATTTCTTTGCCTCTTCAACGCTGATTTTGACAGCTTCCAAATGCCTCCGAAGTCGTCCAATTCCACACTGATATCTTCATCAGAGAATTCATCGAAAATCTGAGTCAAATTTGGGATATACTTCCGAAGTTCTTCTGTTGCAACAACCAAAGTGTTTGGCAGAATAACAGCGAAGATTGACAGAATTTGATCCATTGTCTTAGAACGAATCTCCAATTCTTGATGAAAGCGATCAAGACATTTAAACATAGCCCTTTTTACTTCCTCCGGCAATGTGAGACCAGCATCCTTTGCCATCTCTCCTGGCATCCTTTTTCGGAGCTTTACTCTCCCTCTTCTCTCCATAGAAATGTCCATTTCCTCACACTTTGTAGTTGCATAATGAATGGCCCTCTCCACAATGCATTTACCGGGTATTATAACATCACGACGATGCATTTATAAACACTTAAACATCACTATGATACCACATTGTCAAAAATTACTGGACACTGGTATAAGTACCATGATATTGTTATAAACACCAGCACTTTATTTTTTATCATAATTATTTAATGAAACATACCTCATGTATGTGAAGTCACAGTGTCAAGTGAACAAGACTTGGAATGTCAGTTGCAGCCAGCTGGCTATGTTCAACAAACTGATGACTAAAACGTCAACAAACGTTCGCCTTTCGATGTAATATCAAATATTTAATTTTTCGTTTGTAAATTTTGTATTGCCAATAAAAATAAAAATTTATTTTATAGTGGAAATTAACATTAAGCTGTTGTAATAGTTTGAACATTTTTAAATTTTTGTTCTTACTTTGGCGAATTTTTCATTTGGTTTGAAAACTTGTACTGGTATTTCAACTCTCCCGATGGCACCTCCCTCCTGGCTGTCACCCAGGGCGGACCACCCCCTTCGCACCTCCCCTTAGTACACTGTGCCTATAACAACTAATAGAACACTACAACAATATCGTACATGCACTGGAAGGAAATGACAACTACGATGTCATATACACGGATTTTGCTAAAGCTTTCTTGTGATCACAGTATACTGTAATAGCACATAAAATAAAATATATGGGAATAACAGGCAAAGTGGGAAAATGAATCTACAACTTCCTTAGAGAACGTCTACACGCAGAGATGGGCAAGATCACCAACCTTGGTGATCTTGAAGATCAAGATCAGATCACCAGAAAAATGTGATCTTGAAGATCAAGATCAGATCACCAGAAAAATGTGATCTTGAAGATCCAGATCAAGATCGTGATCTTGAAGATCACTTTTCAAGATCACTTTTTAAGATCACTTTTATATGAATTGAAAAAAGTTGTACTCTTGTAGAGTAAACAAAAACAAATTATTTTGTTAATCACTCCTGAAAAGTATCACTCCTAATACTCCCCTGAGGGCTGAGGCAATACAAGCATCGCATCCTACCCATGTCACCTGATCTAAACCACGGGGATTGACGATTCCCCTTTCAGTTTTTCAGGTGGTAAACTTAAAACTTAGTATTATCATAACTTATCAGCAAAGAAAAAACTATTAAATGACCTACATATAGTTTTTAGTTCTATTTTTCTCAATTCTCATTTCACCAGGTCCATAACCCATATCAATGAATGGTCAGCATATATAAGTAAACATTTTTTACATAGAATTTAATTTTACAGTTTTACTGCAGTACGCAATTACTGACAATATAAGGGTAAAAACCGCAAGTTAAGAGTGTTAATTTAATGTTCAACCGCTGTAAACATTTGCTTTCAGCAAAACCAATTGTTCAAAGTTACCATCCGAGAGACGACTTCGTTTGGGGCTATGAACCATGCCAGCAAACGAAAACAACCGTTCCACTGGTGCAGAGGAAGGTAGCGTGGTGTTATACCTCTTGAAGATCTTCTTTATAGCAGGATACCTATCTAAAGAGTCGAGTGCCTTACTGGTGTCCTGCAAATAATTGAGGACTTCCAAGTCTTCCTTGTTGTTAGGAGCAGAGAATGAGCCGTCCATAGTTCTGAAGAAATCGTCTTCAGATGATGAGTCTGAGTTCACCGAACTATTACCACTGCTGTCAGAATTACAATTTCTTACAGCCATTTGCAGCTTGTCTTTTACTTGAGACTTGATTGCTTCATGATCGCCGAAATTAGGCCCTTGCAACAATGATATCCATCTAAGTTTGAAATACGGATGAGATACTGAGGCCAAAACGGCATCAGTTACCTCGGGGCTCAACGACAAAAAATGACCAAATCTGGCATTGAAGCCAGAGACGACTGCTGCCAGTAATGGCATGCAGTGTCTCAAGCGCAGGTCGTTTGGTTGGATAGGCTCCAATCTTGCGAGGGCATCTTGAGTCACTAGGACTGTTGGAAGAAGACAACCGTAGTAGCATTCTTTCTCTGCCTGTAATTTGTTGAGGGCTGCTGCAATTGGTTTTAGAACAGACAAATATTCTGAAATAAATTCCAATTCATTGTCTTTGAGGATGGGTAGATTCAGTTCTTCAAGAGCTACATTCACGTCGTTCTTATGTTTATATATTTGGCTTAATGAGTCGTACATTGAGTTCCATCGGGTGACGCATGGGTACCTAAATTGGACGCCAGTTATTTCCTGTATTTTTTCTGCTGACTTGGGTTTACCAGCAGCATTCCACAGCGCCGAACATTTTCCCATTGCAGAATGCTTTATCTTCTTTAGTCCAGGTGAATTCAGTCCTTTATCTGCATCAGTTGTTGCTACCAAGTTCAATGTGTGGGAGGCACATCGAATATGGGATGATAGTTTCACTGACTCCTCTCCATGCTCTCCTGAATGTTCAGGAAAGTTGCTGATGATAACCTCTTCATCTGAATCTTTTTCATCATCATCTTCATCTGCATCATCTTCATCAATGTCGTCAGTACGATTCTGAACACGAACACCGAACTCTTTAAAGCATTTCACCATGTTCGATGCATTGTCGGTGACTGTAGATACAACTTTTCTATAAGATAAACCATGCTCCGAGTTGATCCTGTCCAATATTCCAGCAATTTTATCAAAGCTATGTGTTCCACGAAATCTTCGGCATGCCAGTGCAGCTGATCCTCGCGACAAGTCATCATTGATCTGTAATGTAAGAATATAAAATCAATGTTTGTATGAACATTTTTTTAAGCTTAATTTAATAATATTGGTTAGACACGCACCAGCTAAACTGCGCCACCAAACATTGAAGAGAAGAACTATGTGATATAAAGGAGGCAATTCAGCGATGAGTCGCCTACCATACCACCACATCAGTGACCCATCCCATAAGAGCAAAATGTGGAAGAGTCCATATTCACAGCCTGTGAATATGGACTCTTCCACATTTTGCTGTGAATCAGACACAATGACAGATGACAGAATCAGTGAATTAGTGTGAAATTACTGTGAATCACAGCAAAATGAAGACTCACCAAATTAATGAATGAGGAACACATGTCGAATAATTGAAAAGATTATACTATAAGTCTATCAGACTATCAGTCTATCACCAATGGTCAATTTATCAATTATATAAAAATAATACACTAAATCAATAGCATACCCAATGCGCAGTGACTCCCATGAAACTGCGGTGATTAGTTGACCATATGTCGCATGTAACACACACATGGTCAACTGCTGCCAGTTTTGCTTGTATGTCTTCCTTCATTGTACTGGTTGTTGTTGCAAGAGATCTAGCCAGGGTGCGTCTAGATGGCACCTGAACAGCCGGGTTGACGTCTGAAAAAAATATTTAAAAATTAAAACAAATACAATAGATTAGCTATGGAAAAAATATCAAAATATTTAGCTAGGCTAGCGATAGTCTAATGTTCATACAAATAATATGATTAATTATTTTAATCAGATATTAGCTATGGAAAAAATAGCAAAATATTTGAGTTATACTAACATGAAAGAAGATCCTTAAATTCATGTAGTTCAACTAGGCTCAATGGTAGGAGCCCATTAGCCACAAGCGAGAGAATCTTCTTTTCAAGGATATCCTTGCATATTGGTGGTCCTGGTTTTTGCTTGGAAATGTGGAACATGCTTAGTGTTGACTGCTTGGCAATTTTGGCAGGGCCAGCATTGCTGCCGCTGGCATCTTCTTCTTTAGCTGGACGCTTGCGAGATTTCTTCTCCGATTCATATTCACCCAAAAGATCCGAATGTAGTTTCTGCACAAGAAAATAAATTATTATCATGCGGAGAGACTTCTTGAACACCCTGTATAATATTTATCAGAGTATCAAACTTCTAGTTGAAATTAATACTTAACAAGATTCTAAAATTTTGTTATCTTTAACTAAAATTATTTTCACCATGATCAGTGCATTTTTATCCTATGTTAAATTGAAAGCCGAATTTCGTCCTTCAGTAACTAAATAGGAGAAATTACAGACATGGATCAGACAGAGAGAAAGACAGATACACCTGGCGTTTTATTATAGTTGGATATCGGCAGTTTTTAATGTAGTTACTAGTCCATAATCTATTAATATCTGAAGTGCACAATATATTCAAATGGACGTCTATGTAAATGTAGCATTAGTCTTGTATGGCACCAGTCACTTAAAATATGACTTGAACCATTATGTTAATGTTGCTACTTACTACTTAGTTACTAAGTAGTACTAACCCTGAGGTGCCTCAGAAGATTGCTTGTTGAGTCGAGGCCAGCAGACAGAATTGTAGTTTTCTTTGTACACTGCCTACAAATAACTTTGATACTGTTTCCAGTTTTTTCGACAATTTGAAAATATTTTCCGTTCAATAGCACAGATTGATCCTTATTACCAACATTGTTATCTAAATATATTGAATACTGTTCTGGTGACAACCTAGAATATTTGGTTCCCTTGGGAGCCTGTTGAAGTTGTAAAATTGCACTCATTATTAAAAAATTCAATCTGTAAATAAAATATGTTTAGAATTAATTTATTATGAATACGGACCTATAGGCTATATTTTATGCCTATATATAATATATTAATAGAACACTTTTAACATAATTGCACAGTAAATTACACTTTTTACGAGCCTAAATTCCACAGCAACTACACCTTCCATGAGCCCACGCATGACGCAAGTCACCCAACTAACAGAAAACATAAACAGTCGGTGTTGAACAAAGTTGCCACCAGATGTCGCTTGGACAAAAAACAAATGACATTCGCATAGCGGCATATTTAAGAATCTGAAATTAAAAGTGATCTTGAAGTCTAAAGTGATCTTCAAGATCAAGATCACAAGAAATAAAGTGATCTTAGATCAAGATCAAGATCACCATAATAAAAGTGATCTTCAAGATCAAGATCAGATCACGATCTTGATCTTCAAGATCACGATCTGATCTTGAAGATCAAGATCGTGCCCATCTCTGTCTACACGTCTTCAAAATTCAAGGTATATCATCATCAGAATCGAAAGTACGCAGCTCAGTACCACAAGGTACAATACTGGCCCCACTCCTATTCATTATCATGCTAATAGACATAGACAGCGGAGTAAGCAGCAACAGTATAGTAACATCCTTTGCAGACGATACAAAGCTCAGCAGAAAAATCAGCGATGTAAATGAAGTGGAGGCCTTGCAGAGGGACACGAACAAAATATACAAATGGTCAGAAGACAACAACATGACATTTAACACCAAGAAATTTCAGCTCTTGAGATATGGTAGAAAAGATGAACTTGAACAGACTGCATAATGCATATTATGCTTCAGATAGACAGGAAATTCAGAAAAGTACGAAAGCGATCTATCTGCGGGTAATAATGACCGATAATGCGAAATTCGAAGCACAAAATCAGATAGCGATAAATAAAACAAAAAGAGTAGCGGGACAGGTACTGAAAACGTTCAAAAGAAGGGACAAGACTGTAATGATTCCCCTGCTAAAAACACTGATTATACCAAAACTTGAATACTGCTCAGTTTTGACGTCCCATATTAAAAGGAAGAAACTAATAAACTAGAAGAAACTCAGGGACATTTCACAGCCAAGATTGATGGCTGCAAAAAGCTCAACTACTGGGAAAGACTAGTAAACTAAATCTGTACTCCCTAAAAAGAAGAAGAGAGAGGTACACCATAATCTACAGATGGAAAATGATCGAAAAACTGGTACCAAACCACAAACTAAATCCAATTACCATTCAAACAACACTAGAAAATAGGAAGGGCAGGATGTGTAGTGTTCCAATTAAAGGCCCGACAAGGGACCTCCTCAACACTGAAGGAAAATAGCTTGGTTGTCAGGGGGGCCAAGACTTTTTAACCCAGCTCCAAAGGACCTCAGAAAAGTTACAAGGGTCAAAGTTGAAGTCTTCAAGAGAAGACGAGATGCCTGGCTCAGGACGGTAGCAGATGAGCCGGTTGTACCTGGCTATGTACGGTGGAGAGCGCAAGAAAGCAACTCGTTCCTCCACCAAGCCAGACCTAGAGGCGGGGCCACCAGCTTGACCTTTGTGTGAAGAGAGACCAACGCACGGAACAGTACCGAGGTTAACGGGGTTATATTTTTTTAATAATAAATTTTCTATCAGTCATTGCTGATAACTTGTTGAAAATAGTCTCATATAATGTAAGGTCAATAGGAATTCAACTGTAGATGTTCATAAAATCTGTGACAGTGCAGATTTGATACTCTTGCAAGAGCACTGGCTACCTCAGCAGAGCTAAAATTCCTCTTACCATCCATGATGACTTTATGTACCATGCGTCATCAGCAGTAGACTTGTCAGATGAATTAATGTAATGTAGGCCTTTTGGTGGTGTTGCTTTCTAATTAGAAAAAATTGTCAAAACATAAAATTTTTAACAAGCGATAATGTAAGGTTGTTAGGCATTGAATTGCAAGTGAACAATGATTGCATATTAATTGTAAACTACTATTACCATACAACAACGGCAGTAATGCAGATGAATACACTGATTTGCTGTAGAAAATTAAGTCCTTATCAGATAACCCCAAATATTCTCACTGTATAATAATGGGGGACTTTAACGCGCATGTGAACTCGGAATCTTTGTACAGTAGAATTGGGTAACATGTGCGAGTTGGCCAGATTGAGTATAAGTGATGTAGATGTATTAGGGGTAAACCAGTGGTAATTTTACATACGTTAGTGATATCAGTGGTACTACCAGGTGGATTGATCATTGTCTCACTAGTAATAATCTAAAGGATAGAATTGTTAGAGTTCATATTCTGCATGATTTTCTTCTTCCTGATCATAGACCATCAGAACTATTAATTAATTTTACCAATTTATGCGCAACACGACATAACAAGCACTCAATAGGTAAGAATAATCGCGTCGATTGGTCTAATGTTAATATGCAACAGAGAATAGAATACAAAGACAGAACAGGTCACTTCTTTAATAATTTAGAAATTTAGCATCTTGCTTGTAGTAATCCTTGCTCAAATGATTCTCACTGTAAATTTATAGATAGGTATTATAGTAAGATAGTATCCCTGTTAAGAGAAGCAGGAAGCCCCCTGATTAAATCTTACAACTATCATACTAAGATTATTCCTGGAGGGAATGATTTTATTGACCCCCTGAAGCGGGAATCGAAAGACGCCTATGATTTGTGGTGCTTTCATGGTAGATCCAGATTAGGACCAGTATACATGAATATGTGTAGGAGTAGGGGTCAGTATAAGGCGGCCATAAGGCGATGTAAACAGAAAGAAGAGTCTATTCGAGCATCAAAAGCCTGTGAAGCTTGCATAAATAACGATAATAACAAATTTTGGAAATTTGTTAAGAATCAAACGGGTGTCAAAAGTGTCCTCCCTCCGACAATCGATGAGGTGTCGGGGGAGGATGAAATGGCAAAGCTGTGGAAAAACCACTACCTAACATTCTTAACAGTGTGAGTAAGGATAATCTTAAGATAGATTGCAGCGAAACGACTGGGGAGGACAAGGGAAGATACTTTGATATCAGTTCCTGAAGTAAAGAGGTTAATTAAAGAGTTAAAGACTGGTTCTGCGTCAGGGGTAGATGACTTATCGAATGAACACTTAAAGTATGCCAATGATGTAGTATGTCTGCATATATCATTGCTCCTATCAGCCATGCTCGCTCATAGCTATATCTCTGCAGAGTTTATGAGGGTATATATCATGCGTCTGGTCAAAAATAAGTACGGAGACATTCTGTCCAGCAATAATTACAGGCCTATTGCTGTCGCTTCTTTCTTCTCGAAACTACCAGAAAAACTTGTTACTCCGATTAAATGATTACCTATGGATATATCCTAATCAGTTTTGTTTTAAAAGGTCCCACTCAACTGACTTGTGTATCTATGTACTTAAAGAAACAATATCTAAATACATTGACTGTAATTCAACTATTTATAGCTGTTTCTTAGATATAGGTAAGGCATACGATAGGGTGGACCACAATATTTTATTTAAAAAACTAGAAGACAGGAAGGTTCCCACGTACATATTAAATTTATTGAAATTTTTGTATTCCCACCAATCTTTTACCTTTAGGTGAGGCAGTGGTACAATCCGAGTGTTTTGGCTCCTCTTGCGGGGTTGAGACAAGGCTACTTGCTCTCCCCTATGCTGTTTAATGTGTATATTGACGGATTAATTGCTTCACTTAATAAGGCAACAGTGGGATGTTGTATAGAAAACACAAGGATAAATAACTTAGTTTATGCCGATGATATGGTGTTAATAAGTTCCTCTGTTAAAGGTCTGGATCGGCTGCTAAAAGTCTGCGAAGTGTATTCGCAGAAACATGATATTCTTTTTAATATTACAAAAACTCAGGTTATGCAATTTCATCCTAAAATCTGTAATGAGCCAGCTGATATTAGGTTTAAAATGAAAGGTGACGTAATTGAGGAAGTACAAGAGTTTAAGTATTTGGGTCAAACTATTACCAGCTCCTTGAATGATGACTCAGATATAAGAAAACAATCTCGAAGCCTTTGTGCTTACTATAAGGAATTTTCGGTTCTGTAGAAGTGAAGCTAAGGACACTCTCTTTCGTACTTTCTGCAGTAATATATACGGACAGCAACTCTGGGTGAATTATAAAAAAGGTTCTGGCAGAACTCTAAATTTGCTGTACAACAGGTCTTTTAGACTCTTACATGAATTATCCCCCGCGATGCTCAGCTTCGCAAATGTTTGCTTCCCGCACTGTACCGAGCTTCCCGGAGGTAACAAGACGTGCTCAATACAGTCTGATGCAAAGAATTAAAAAATCAACCAACTCGATTATCCAAGCTGTCCGTGAGTCCTGCCTTTAGTCCTGCCTTTAATCAGCAAAAATAAATAACACACACCCCTAATGAACATGAAGATATATATATATATATATATATATATATATCCTTTCATTATTTACTAGTAAGTTAATAGTATCCAGCAGAAATACGATAGGGTGAAGATATACTTACCAATATCGAAATATGATCGAAAAACTGGTACCAAACCTAAAACTAAACCCAATTACCATTCAAACAACACTGGAAAATAGGAAAGGCAGAATGTGTAGTGTCCCAAATTAAAGGCCCAACAAGGGATCTCCTCAACTCTGAAGGAAAATAGCTTGGTTGTCAGGGGGCCAAGACTTTTCAACCAGCTTCCAGAGGACCTCAGAAACGTAACGGGGGTCAAAGTTGAAGTCTTCAAGAGAAGAAGAGATGCCGGCTCAGGACGGTACCAGATGAGCCGGGCGTGCCTGGCTATGTACGGTGGAGAGCGCAAGAAGCAACTCGCTCCTCCACCAAGCCAGACCTAGAGGCGGGGCCACCAGCTTGACCTCCGTGTGAGAGAGACCAACGCACGAAACAACATAAGGTTCATAAGGTTCAATATAATTTAATGAGACCAATGTGGCTGACTGTGCTTCATAATTTCTGAAAATCTTGGTTTGACACTTTGTGATACAGCGATTCGAACGTCCGGTTCCAAGTTCAGTTTATTTCGATTCTTGGTTTTAATACCTATCGCAGCAGAAAAAGACACCTCACACAGATATGTAGATCCAAATGGAAGGAGCGCATCGTTCCCTGCGTTTACTAAATCTGGGTACTCATTTTTTAATCCAATCCACCATTTGTGCACAGTTTTCTGTTGAAATTCGGTTCGTAAACTTGTATCTTCCCTGATGTCAATCAACTGTTATTTTACAAAATCATGCGGCGATCTCGCAGTGTGTATTTAGTTTGCTAAATTTTAATCGCAAGTAAGCGATATCGCGGATACTATCTCGCAAATTCCTAGGAATGACTGTGTGTTAGCGAGTATTTTCTTTCTCGGTCATCTTCTTGAAATTCAAAAACTTTCTACGAAAAAACAATGATAAATCAGAATCATCAAATTTTCTTCGCGCACCCTCTAGATCGGCAGGCGCACCCCACTTTGGAGACCACTGCTCTAAGCTATGGAATTCTTGGTATGAAAACGTCTGTCTGTAGCTCCACTTAACTCCGACATTACTGCATTATTTCTAATCAACTGTGTATATGTATGTCAATCCTTAGTATGTGAACTGTCATTTTATTAATAATATTTGTCATATGGACTATAGTCTGCCAGTAAACCTTTTCATTTTCATTTTCATATATATATATATATATATATATATATATATATATATATATATATATAGGGCGTCCCAAAAAAATGTATACACACTTTAAATAATTATAAAGGCAGTGTTTATTAAAATACATTTCATTTTCAAAATGTAATAGAATCTACAGACATTATTTAATTGTTTTGTCAACGCCTGTTTTCAAACCGACGTCCGTTCTGGTCCAGGCACTGCTGATAACGCGAAGCAATGGAATCGCAAACATCACGAAACATTTCGTTTGGTATTTGTGTGCATTCTCGTTCAATGGCTGCTCTCAATTCAGCCACTGTTGCAGGTTTTACAGCGTAGACTTTGTCTTTTAAGTATCCCCATAAAAAAGTCTAGTGGTGTGAGGTCTGGTGAACGCGGAGGGTATTCTACGAAACCCCTTCGTCCAATCCACATCCACATCGTGCCAAGTACCACTCGCAATACTCCACTCTTCGGTCCGGATCATCTTCATTAATAGCATGGACTAATCTTGGAATGTAACTTTTCCATTGACAGCGCTTCAAAATGCGTTGGACAGACGATTCTGAAATTCCTACCTCACGACTCGCTTGCCGCACAGATTTTCTTGGACTTTGGTGATACGTTTCCAGTACTCTTTCTTGCTTTGTGGGGCTTGTCGATGTCCGTGGTCTTCCGAACGCTTCTTGTGGACATTCTGAACAGTTCCATCGGCTTCAAACTTATCTCTAATTCGAGTGATGGTAAGTCGCGTTGGTGGATCTGTTTGAAACTCCCTCCTAAACTATCTTTGCACTTCAACTGCGTTTTCACACTTCCAGTAGCATTTTAGAATGAATTTCCTTTGTTCAAAGCTTAGTCTGACTGCCATTATTAATTCTAATGGGTTTAACTTGAAAGAAAGAAACATCAATTGAGCTATCAGCTGTTAAAGTGTGTATACATTTTTTTGGGACGCCCTGTATATATATATATAAATATATATATATATACATGTAATTTAGTGATGGACCGGATGTCAGTTTTTCAACATCTGCGGAAGCGGATCTTTAATTTCAATATCCGCGGATGCGGATATTTAGTTAATCTATCACTATAATAAAGAATTATGAATATATGACATAATTTTTCAAATTTCGTGATATTACTATTATGGCAGGCAATGCATAAGAATTAAAATTAATATTAATATTTTCATTATGATAAAAATAATAACTTTCTCAAGAGTTTCAGCCACAGAAAATTCAATGAAACAAGTTTCATTAAATTTTCTGTGTTACCAGGTATTTATATTTTGAGGTTTATATATTTGTTTGTTCATTAATAACACTGGTATGCATCAATTTTGCTGTCAAGGGTTTTGTAAGTGATTCCTATAGAGTTGTTCCTGCTGATTTCGAATCTGCAATCGGTTTTTCTCAATCAGCTCAGGTTATCCGGCTATGGCCTCATAAGTAAAATAGAATTTTTCGTGATTTTGTCAAAGCGGAATTGGAACAGTAACATCTATCATCACTTGTTTCATTTGTATAACATCTTTTTTTACTTTTCAGGCATATAGATAAAATATTTCATAATGAATAGAGCGTGTAAAAATGATCCCAATAGATTCTGCTACATATGTGGGACGGTTACCATGCCAAATAACCAGTCCCAAATCACTAAATTTGTGAAGACAATGTATAGAGCATATTTTGGAATTAAGCTAGGGGACCAGGACAAAAATTTCGCCCCTCATATGTGCTGCAAGACGTGCATTGAAAATTTGAGAAGATGGAGCAAAGGCAGAGCGAAATCTTTGCCTTTTGGAATTCCCATGATTAGGAGAGAAGGAAAGGATCACGTGACAGATTGCTATTTCTGCATGACAAACCTCCAAGATGGGCTTATAAATTTATTTTTCTTAAATATTTTGAAATCCTCGTATGAAACTTGACATAATATTCACCATAAGTAATATTCACCATATATAGCATAATATTCACCATAATGGTAATCATACATTTACATATTATTATAGAAAATACATTTACACATACATATTGTTATACAAGTTACATTTACATAAAATGATTGTATATTTTCTTTCTTTTCATTCATATTGTCCCCGAAGGGACAATATGAATGAAAAAGAAAGAAAATATACAGACTCCATCGACCTATTTCATATCTTACAGACCGCAGCCTTCCCTCACGAGCCGCCACTGTCTGAATGCTTCTTCTATTTCATATGCAAGTTTTATATCCGTGTTTCTGTGTTTCTATTTTCAGGAGTTAACAAGAAGAATAAACACATTGTTGTATACCCTGACATTCCTTCTGCTATGAGACCTGTACCCCATGGTCCTGGAATTCCAATACCCGACCCACCTCAAACCAAGGACTTCGATGATTCTGATGATGAATCAATGACCAATGCCAATGACCAGTCCCAGTCGTATATACCTCAAAATACCGCTTCAAATGAGCCGAGGCCTCTCAACCAGGCCAAACTTAATGATCTTACCAGGGATTTAGGACTTTCCAAATTAGCTGCCGAGATCTTGGGCTCACGACTTCGAGAGGACAACTTGCTGGCTCCGGGAACAACATTCTCCTGGTATAGGAAACGAGAGGAAGAATTCCGCAAGTTTTTTGCAGTGCACGAAAATACCTCTTCCTTAGTGTACTGCTGCAATGTTGAGGGGCTAATCGAATCCTTGGGCCTGCCATATAACGCATCAGAATGGAGGCTATTTATAGACTCGTCTAAACGAAGTTTGAAAGCAGTACTTCTCAACATTGGGAATAGGGTTGCATCAGTCCCTGTAGCACATTCCGTACAACTTACTGAGTGCTACGATAACATGAAAATTTTACTGGATGCTCTCGTATACGACCAACATAACTGGAGGATCTGTGGAGATTTGAAGGTAATACTAATATCATAAGTAAACTATTGCTATTGACTATGTTGTTTTTCCAAAGGTTATTTGAGAGCGTATAAGAACACTTAACTTCCCTACAGAAGTGATACAGTCCAATGCATAGATTTTTTTATCTGATAGAACAAATTCTCTAAATTCTTTAAATATTTTCATTTTTTTTCAGATTGTGGCATTTGTATTGGGAATGCAAGGGGGATACACGAAATACCCATGTTTCCTCTGCAAATGGGATAGCCGAGCGGATGAGAAGCACTATGCACAGCGTGAATGGGCATCCAGAGAGAATTTTGAACCTGGGTCGCATAATGTCGTTTCAGTGCCCCTTGTACCACCAACAAAATTTTGCTCCCACCACTTCATATTAAGCTGGGCTTGATGAAAAATTTCATCAAATCAATGAATAAGGAGGGTTCAGCATTCCGATATCTCGAGAGTAAATTTCCTCATATATCTGATGCTAAACTAAATGCTGGGGTTTTTGATGGTCCTCAAATTCGAACTTTGATCAAGGATACTCAGTTCGAAAACGCAATGACTCCAACTGAGAAGAATGCCTGGCAGGCATTCAAATCAGTTGTCACTGATTTTCTTGGCAAGCGTAGAAGTCCAGAATACGAGTCCATTGTCGAAAACTTGATGGAAGCTTTCAAAGCTCATGGGTCGCGCATGTCCATAAAAATGCACTTTTTGTGGTCCCACTTGGACTATTTTCCTGAAAATTGAGGGGATTATAGTGAGGAACAGGGTGAACGATTTCACCAAGATATCAAAATAATGGAAGAGAGGTACCAGGGAAACTGGGATATCAATATGCTGGCGGACTATTGCTGGTGTTTGAAGCGAGACGTGCCCGAAGAAAAACACAGACGGAAAGCCAAAAAAACTTCATTCCTTCCTCAATAAACGTTTTTCCATATTCATTGTATGAATAAAAGTATTTATTCACACAATGTTTTCATTTTTTACGAGTGTTCTTATAATGTTACTCGTATCTACAGTGTTTAAGCTAAAAAAATCAATAAATTTGTGGATAAAATTGGACTTATAATAAATGGCCAATAGAGAAAAAACCTGACCTGATTGAGGAAAACCAATGTCATTTTCGAATTCAGCATGGTCGAATTATATAATATGAGTTGAAAAAACCCTCACAGCAGACAAAAACATTTCATATGCATACCAGTGTAATTAATACTTTACATGAAATGTGCATGACTGGGCCTTATAAGCTAATTTAATTGTAAATTGCATAATTTATTAGAGGTAATATCCATATAACATCCGCAGTCAGAAGTGCGGATGCGGATGTTAAAAATGATGCGGATATGCGGTCCACCACTAAATTATATATATACAGAGAGAGAGAGAGAGAGAGAGAGAGCGGTTGGCCTTGAGATAACGAAAGGTACAGTGACTGCGTGGATAAATATAAGTTATACAATTAATTTTATCGACGGGTCTTGTGTACAAAGGGATGAGTGAACGTGTTTCCAGGCGATCGAATCGGATCACGTACCTCAGTACGTGGGCAAATAAATAAAATTAATAAAAATACCATCATTTATATATATACATATATATATATATACATATACACACATTTCAACTGCAAAGAACACGCAGTATAAATAACGTCAAGAACGACGCTTGTATAGGAGAACATTCCGCGCAATTCTTGCGCGGAATGTTCTCCAATACAAGCGTCGTTCTTTACGTTATTTATACTGCGTGTTCTTTGCAGTTGAAATGTATATATAGATACGGCATGCGGGAGGTGCCCCCCTAGGGGCATTGGTTTCTGCGCGTATGTAGATATGTATAGGAATTACGACTTCTGATCGAGTGAGGACCATGGTGTAGTGGTTATCATATCTGACCGGCAATCGGAAGATCCCGGGTTCGATTCCCGGGTGGTTACCTCATTTTTTCATTTGTTCGTTCTCTCTTCTCATCTTGCGCGGAATGTTCTCCTATACAAGCGTCGTTCTTTACATATATATATATATATTCCACCCTTAAATTAAATAACTAAATATATCCATTTAGTCGCTGTAAAATAAATGGATAATATAATATAAAATAAAAGAAAGAATTTCGACATCAGCAATTAGCTTTCCATTTTGAACATTTTGTTTCGCATATCTTCCATATATCTTTATATTAATTTAATATTAATTTTATATAAATTTTATATTAACTTATGCTGTATTAGAAAAGTTCATCACTCTAAAATATTAAGTCAGGATTGAATTTTGTTAATTTAACCAAATTTTAGCAATTTATACTTCAAGAATCTAATTTTTCGTAGAATTTATCAGAATTCTCTTTGATGAGGACTGAAAATGGTTCATGATCTTAAAGAAAACAATGTAACACAGACAAATTTAGTTCTGCTCTGATTTTTCGAAACAAGTTCAGCCCTTCTAATAGTTGGACAAATCATTGATTTACCGACATCGAAAGTAGTTAATTTCCAATGCCCCGTGGCGTTTACATTTACGTTAAGACAGCCTCTTTTGTTTGTGGAACTGCAACACTCGTTTCGATTGCTTTTCTCGGACTGAAAAGTGGCGTTCATGTAACCTCCGCTGTATAATTTTTGCTGCATTTGTAAACTAGTCACTCATTTACGTAGTTAGTCTTTTTTATTTCACTAAGTAGTTAGAGTAAAGTTTGGAAGAAATTATATTTGTTTTGTAACTGTAACTGTAACTATTTGAGAGGAGGGGCGACAAGTTTGACCTTCGTGAAATGAGGAATCATCGCACGGAACATTTGAAAGGTTGTAATATAAAAAATTCAATACCTGTCTCAATTAAACAGTTGGTCCAAATTTAGAATTAAATGTATAAATGCACCACAATCATCAATATAAAACAGCCATATGTCCGTTTCTCATTGTATCATTTTCTCGGAGACTCTACCATGGTTGCACCGGACCTCCATAAGACGGTGAAAAACGGAAGAAGATTCTATTCGAGCAGCAAAAGCCTCTGAGGCTAACTTCAAAATGATAATAAAAAATTCTGTGAATTTGTTAAGGAAACGGGTGTCAAGAATGCCCTCTCACCAACAGCTGATGGGGTGTCGGGGAAGGAGGAAATTGCAAGGCTGTGGGAAACCACTATTCAAACGTTTTTAATAGTGTGGGAGCTAATCTTAATATAGGCTGCAACGAAACGCCCGTGGGAGAGACAAGAGAAAATATCTGGGGGCCAATTCCTAAAATTAAGAGTCTAATTAAAGAGTTAAAGATTAGTTTTGCCTCATGGGTAGATGACCTGTCGAGTGGGCATTAAAAATATGGCAATGACGGGGGGAGTTTGCATCTCTCATTGCTTTCTTTAGCCATGCTTGCTCATAATTATATTCCTACAGAGTTTATGAGGGTATATATCTTGCCGTTTATAAAAATAAATATGGGGACATTCTATCCAACCATAATTACAGGCCTAATGTTGTCGCCGCCTGCTTCTCGAAACTAGTAGAAAAACTTTTACTACACTGATTAAATGATTATTTATGGACATCGAATCACTTTAGTTTTAAAAGCTCCCACTCAAATGATCTGTATATCTTTTTATTAAAGGAAATTGTATTTAAATACACTGACAGTACCTTATGAACCTTATGTTGTTTCGTGTGTTGGTCTCTCTTCACACGGAGGTCAAGCTGGTGGCCCCGCCTCTAATAGGTTCCAAGATGATGTAAATAGGATTATGGAGTGGGCGGATAAGTGGCAGATGCAATTTAACGTAGACAAATGTAAAGTTTTGCATATAGGTTCTCGTAACAACAATTACACGCACACGATGGATGATTCAACTATTTATAATTGTTTCTTAGATATAAGACATATCAGAGAGTGAACCACAATATTTTACTTAAAAAACTGGAGGACAGGAAAGTTTATTTGTACATATTAAATATATTGAAATTTTGGTATACCCACCAATCGTTTACGGTTAGATGGGGCAATGCATCGTCAAAGTGTTTCGGTTTGCTCTCTCCTCTGCTCCTTCATGTGTATATTAATGATTTAATTGCTTCATTTAATGCTGGAACTCTGTCTTCCTTAGCTGAACTTTTTCCATGTCTCATGTACCCTGTGACCAGTCCCGCATGCTCCTCAAACATACGCTTCTCCCTCTATTCCTCACTACACATAAATGCATCTTACACACTACACATTCTTTTCGAAATCGTTAAAAACTATGCCTTTTTTTAAGTCTCAGAGACCTTGATTTCGGCTCTCTCCTTTTCCTTCTATGATGGGGCATTTTTGCGGGCGTTCGCCCTTGGCCCCTCCTTCCTGCATAAAAAAAAAGATATGGTATTAGTAAGTATTTCTGTCTTCTGTTGAAGGATTGGACTGCCTTTTAAAAATTTGCGAATTATATTCTCAGAACCATGATACGCTTTTTAATGTTATAAAAGTTAATGTCATTAAGTTCCATCCCAAAAGCTCCAATCACTAAGCTGATATTAATTTCAAAATGAAAGGTAAACCAATAAAGGAAGTACTGTACTGTACAACAGTTAAGTATTTTGGTCAGCTTATCAGCAGTTCCTTCAGTGCTGACTCAAATATATGAAAACAATATCGAAGCCTCTGTGCTAAAGCAAATATGACTATAAGAAACTTCCGATTCTGTACAAGTGAAGCTAAAGATACCCTCTTTCGTAACTTTTGCACTAATATACTGTATATGGGCATCAACTTTAGGTGAAATATAAAAAAGGTTAGCTCCAAGATGCTCAACTTCGCAAATGTTTGTTAACCACAATGTCTCGATCCTCAAGGAGGATACAGTTTACTGCAAAGAATTAAAATATCAACCAACCCAGTTATCCAAGCTATCCATCAGACCTGTCATGTATCATCTAAGCCAGCGGTTCTCAAACTTTTTCTTCTTCTGTACCCCTTGAATTCTTTAATTCTTTCACGGGATTTTCTGGATTTTCGAGAGAGATAGAGGATTTTTACTTTCTTTACGACCGTGTGACTCGTGGCCGTTTGTTAATCGTATATAAAATTAAAAGGGTTATATTTTCAGGATCCCTTAGCTTACCTCCTAAGATTCCCTCACGTACCCTAGTTTGAGAACCACTGATCTAAGCTATGGGCTTCATGGTACGAAAACGTTTGTCTGTAGCTCCAATTAACTTCGACATTGATATTTTTCATTATTTTTATTTTTATTTTTAGTACTCGTATTTTTATTTCATTTATTTTCCTTATTCATTTGCTTTGTTTCAGTTTATATTATTACTATTTATCATATGAACTACTGATCTCCAATAAACTTTTTCACTTTCATAAAATAAAATAAACTTTAAGAAGTGAGACCAAATTTATTGTTATGTCCTTCGTCATTTATAAATAGACAACTAGTAAAAGGTGTGCAGAGACAACTGGGTTACGACCTTTGAATTGTGTGCACTCGGAAACGGATTACTGATACTTCCAAGGAAAAACAATTATCAGCCGTTTGGGACCCCTGTCTTCAGAGTTTAAGTCGCCATAAGGTTCCAAGTGAATGTGCGAAAATACTGGAGGTTCCTCAACCGAGACGCTCGGTGACTGTAGCATAGGGCGGAGTGAAAAACTCATTTTTCGAATTTTCAAATTGGCTAGTGTGGAAAATGTGTGGAGTAGTGAGGAAATAAGCTGGTATAAATTTAAAATCATAACATTAATATCTTCAGGTGCCACAATGACCTTCAATATTGAAAAAAATTGAAAAAAGCAGATTTTAACCAATAATTACAGAAGAGTCCACGATGCACAATAGACAAGAATTTATTCACACTTGTATAAAAATAGCTCAGTCAACCTTTAAAAAAAGTTTCTATTCTCTAAAAACAGTTTTCTATAGTCAGCTCACTCAGCTGTCACGTGAGTACCTCGGTTCAGTGTAGCTGTCGCTCTCGTAGCAGGTGGGTGTTCTGTTGTTGGCGTTACTCAGATAGTCTAAACTATATTTCTTATATATTTTGCATTTCTGTATTGTGTTGCCCTAAGTTTGCCATGTACTATTAACTGAAATTAACGTATAATTGATATTAGCTCTTTCTTTTTCAGATTTGTATACTTTCAAAATGTCTCGAGTTTGTGCAAAATCAACCAGGGCCTCAACTGAGTGCCCCAAGTTTGGTATGGGGGAAGATTTGTGGCACAGGAATCTTCCTACATACGAAGGAGTTTTTAAATATTACTTGTTTGTAAGAAACGATTTGAAACAGAATACTAATAAAGATCCTTCAATATCTCAAATATTAGAACAAGTTGTTGATAAATTGAAAACAATTTGGGAAAGTGCTTCCGTCCCAATTCTGTCAGACAGGCTAATTGAAACAATGTTCAGAAGCTACCACGAAAAGTATCGTGTCATTATGAAGCCATACCAAAGCAGAAAAAATTCTGAAGCTTACAAAGCAAAGATTGATATGTTCAAAAAAGAAGCACACACGAAACTTTTGACATTGCAGCGTGCAAGTGCAAAGTACTAACACAATGTTCTTGTCCCAAAGAAAAAACGGTTCCAAAGGAAGAAGTGACGTTCCTCTTAGATCAAAGGAGTGAAAGAAAACTGTTTATTGATAGAGTAGATATTACACTCTCAAAGAAAAAAGCAGCTGTGAGGCTCACCAAAGAATCTTCACAGGAGAAATTGCAGGATACAAATGTTGAATTATCATCATCGACATCAAATAGTGAAAGTGAATCTGGCGAAATATCAGACGATACATTTCCAGAGCCAGTTAGCTCGAAGAGAAAGCTCGAACAACCTGAAGAACAATTATTCAAGAAAAGGAAAACTACAAATCTACCTTCAGTGGCTACTGCTTGTGACAGGACTGCAGTTTCAGATCGAGCTGCAGCATTCATTGTTAGTGCAGTATTGCAAGATATTGGAGAAGTTTCTATGACAATACATCTGAAGTAGTGGATAGGAGTAAAATCAGAAGAGAAAGACAAAAGAAGAGATCAGAAATTATGAAAGATCAAAATCAGGTCCCAATCAGAGGAATCTATTTTGATGGTCGAAAAGATTCTACACTCTTCCAAGAAAAAAAGAGTCCAAAGTATATCAGAAGAAGGTAACAGAAGAACATATCACTTTAGTGAGAGAACCTGGTTCAGATTATTTGGGCCATTATTCTGTGAATTCTGGATCAGCTGAAGAAATATGTAAAGGAATGTTTGAGTATATTGGAAATAATGACATGAACCTGGAAAACCTTGTTGCCATTGGATGCGATGGTGCAGCAGTCAACACTGGAGAAAAGGGAGGCGTTATAAGGCTTATAGAATTGAAGCTAAAGAAGCCAGTTCAACATTTAGTGTGCCAGCTCCATGCCAATGAATTGCCATTACGCCATTTAGTTGCAAAGCTGGATGGAAAAACATCTGGCCCCCGCGGATTCACCGGTCCTATTGGCAGGGAATTAGAGAACTGTGAGAGTCTTCCTATTGTCGAGTTTGAAAGGATTGATGCTGAGGAACCAACTGTAGACTGTGAAGATCTTAGCACCGACCAAAAATATCTAATTGATATTCATCAGGCCATAACAAAGGGATATTGCTCTCCAGATCTTGCTCATCGTAGTCCAGGCAAAATCGCACATTCACGATGGCTGACTACAGCAAATCGTTTGCTTCGTCTATACGTTTAAACAGTAAGTCCATCTGAGAACCTCATGTACATTGCTTCTTTTATAATGAAGGTCTACATCCCAATGTGGTTTTCTATTAAGCAAAGTACGTCTTTTGTCGATGGCTCAAAACATCTTTTCAAAACTATTGAACTAACAAGAACACTGAATGACGAAGTAAAGGATATTGTAAACCCTGTCATACAAAGAAATGCATTTTTTGCAAATCCAGAAAATATTCTAGCATCAATGATTCATGATGACCGCAGCGCCATAAGAGAATTAGCGTGGAGGCGAATAAAGAAAGCAAGGCAAACAAACAAGGAAAAAGTTGTGAGGCGTTTCACAGTACCTGTTATTCAATTTGAAGCTACTGATTATACTGATTTAATTAATTGGCAAAAATGCATTGTCACTGAACCACCTGTGACAAGACACCTGACAGAAAATGAGATTGAAGAATTCATAGAAAACAAGAGTACCCCTCCATTCGAGAAATTCCCTTGTCATACACAAGTAGTAGAAAGAATGGTAAAATTAGTGACTGAAGCATCATCAAAAGTATTTGGATTGAACGCGCGAGATGGCTTCATAAGATCAACACTTCAGTCACGTAAAAAAATGCCATCATTCGAAAGTAAAGCTGAATAAAGTTTAAATAAAACGTTAATAGAAAAAAACATGCGCAAGGATGGGTGGTTGGGAGGGCATGGGTGGAGCTCGACACGCAGCCACCTCCTCGTGGTGAGTTCTGGATTATTTAGATCATTAATCAAAAGAACATTGATCTAAATAAACTAAGAGCTGCGTAATTCAGTAACTATTTTGGTAATTGGAACACTTAATATATAATAATAACAAGTAAGTTTCAGTTATTGTACTAATGCAGAATATAAGAAAATCATTATATTTCACTTTTTCCGACGGCTTTGTGGCACCTGAAGATATAATTTCGCAGGACTAATATTTATGCACAGTCATTATCTATAGCACCCACATATTGTCCGCACTAGCCATATTTGAATTTCTGAAAAAAGTTTAAAAACCTCATTTTCGATCCGCCCTACTGTAGCATCCTACGCAACAAGACACTCGAAGTCAAT
This sequence comes from Bathynomus jamesi, assembly GCA_023014485.1. Lineage (NCBI taxonomy): Eukaryota > Metazoa > Arthropoda > Malacostraca > Isopoda > Cirolanidae > Bathynomus > Bathynomus jamesi. The sequence goes on along the minus strand of JAJOZX010008866.1, from coordinate 23,087 downwards.
GGACCTGGAATGCAAAAGTCGGGACTTGTTAGTTTTTGCAGCAGCATCTTGGTGTCGTGTCGAATCGGCGTCATTTTGAAGGTTGAAGCACTTGACGACATTGGGCATCATCCTTTTTTGGGTTGACTCCTTTTTGAAGTAAATCTTGCCAACTTCCCAATGGAAAAAGGAAGGATTGCAGGTCAAGGAACTTCCGCAAAACATAGGACATTCTGAACCCGAATTGATTAATTATTCAACGTGCTCTTCACGATGAACTCAAAGTTGCCCGCTGCAGGTGGTTACAGGAACACAATTTTGATCAAATTTGCCAAGTTTCGCCATCTGATATATATATATATATATATATATATATATACACACACACACACACAGTATATATATATATATATATATATATATATATACACACACACACACAGTATAATATATATATATATATATATATATACACACACACGAGTATATATAACCTTGGTTTTGTTTTCGCCCGAATTGTTCATTCTGACAAAGGTCACACTTATTTCTCCACCTTGTACGTACAGCTTAACGTGGAGTCCGAACCACGACCCACCACGGGTGGTCAGAAATTGCAAAGTCCTCGCCCAGACTGGATCTCATGAGCTCCCGGTAAGCAGCCCAGCGACTTGACCACTAGGCTACCCAGGGTACCCACTTATCTACCACCCAATTTTTATTGTATGGAAGGATAAACAGTTGGGTTTGCTGCGCGTCGACTGCCGTCACCCTGTATCGAATTCCTGGCCGGTGGATTCGTAGTCAGCGATGCTAACCACTACACCACGAAGGTTATATCTACAGTATATGGTGTATATATATTATAATATTTTAAAATAACAAATGATCTGATCGATTAGTACGTTGGCTACTAGTTACACAGTTCAAACTTTAATTATGAGTTTGCACCTAATGAATTATTTTCTATATTCCTAAACTAATACATAGATATACACAGATATATAACTTAATTGCATCTTAACAAAGTATGTGGTGGCAGTAATATAACAGAAATAAAGTTAAGTTGCCAGACTAGATGAATTTTCTTTGCTGCCATCCTTGGCTGAAGGTCATAAGAGTTAAAAATAAATGGTAGTGTTAAGTAAAGAATTAACTGTAATGTTTCGCGATGGGCTGATTAGAGGCGGGCTCGTGTATTCATTGTTATAAGACCGCTTGTGACTTTAAATGTTTGATGTCACTAGAAACCACTCCATTTCAAAAGATATTAGACTATGTCTATCTCCAGTATCTTAATTGCTTGATCAGTAAGAATAAAAACTTTACTATTACTTCAGGCTGTGAATAAACCTCAAAAAGTTGCATGCTAAAATAGTTGTAATCCAGATCCAGATCGCGTAAACCAAGCCCAACGTAATAAGGGCGGAGCCTAAATGAATATTTTGGCTTTTGTAAGGCTAAGTTAGGCCTGATTTCGCAAAAAAGTTATTTGGCGGCTTAAGTTAAATCGTCGGTAGTCCGAAGTCTAAGGTTGTTACCCATTCGGTTTTCACCCGGACAGTCTGGGATTTGGAGGATTTTGTTCGGAGTCTGGTTAGACCGCTAACCCTGGCATTTGGTCTGAGAATTAGATTTTCATGAAATAGTGAGCATATGCTGAAATAGAAGCGCAGAATTTCTCCAGATTTTTAAGCCTTTTATAAACGGACATACATTTGGCTACAGGTTAGCTAGTTATCTACGAATTAGAGCACTGGACAAGCAGGGCCGGGTTCGACTTTCATATTTTTATCCCCTTCAGGCTGTGCCGGGCTAAAATTAACAGGTTTGTTTATAAATGGAACAAGTGCTCTATAGGTTTTTAATGATTATCAAATTTCTGTAGCATTAATTCTGTAGATTTTAGTTTATTGTCTGATAAAATATAAATACTTAATTTTAAAGTTTTACAGCTAGTAGAGCATATATATATATATATGTAGTAATAATGTAATGATGAAGATTGTTTAGCCTCTTTTCCAAACTCTAATGTTATATGACAGAGGGGACCAACAGCTTTACGGGGAATTTGAACCACTCGTTGCTACATAATCTGGACGCAGTAGACAGTTTCCCATACAACTACTCCCCAGATCTAATGTCGCTTAACTTCTTACGACATTGGCCATGACTGCCTATAGTACCATTTTGGCATTGGGTGTCCAAAAATGGCTTTAACAAAAGGTGGCAACCCTACCTAAGTCTGATGACGCAAGCAAGAGATGACCAAAGTTATGCTTTTTGATTGTTCTGAATTTGCTTTTAAAGCCGCATGATTAGAAAAAAAAACTTTTTTTTTTTTTGATCGAATAAATATTGCAATAATTTTAACTTAATACAGACAAAACTTTTTAGAAAATTTACTAATTTACTTTTCGAAAAATTAGCCCTACAGCAAAGTAAATAAATAAAGGACGTAAAAATCTTTTTCGATATGACTAATTTTACACTTGACAGTTGACCAACATAACGAACCAAACATTTCAATGAAAGTATTTGCCAAGTTGTGACATATTAAGTGAATACTTTCCAAATGAAATTAAAAGGAATTTGTGGTTTTAATATTTCGTAACTTTTCTTTTTTTCAGAAATTTCGCAGTCATTTATGATAATTTGATCCATAACTGAAATGAAATAATGTTATAAGGAATGACAAAGTTTTGGCTCTCGAGTTTGACAGTAAATTTCATGAATTTTATATGGGAATCAATCTTGCTCTTTGATCTTGCCATATGTAAAAAGAGTTTCAGATTTCTCTCAAATCGATTTATTGATGTGTGTGTGTGTGTGTGTGTGTGTGTAACGACAGAGAACGAAAGAAAGAAAGAAACAGAGAGAGAGAGAGAGAGAGAGAGAGAGAGAAATGTAATAACAGTAACTTCTGAAGTTAGAATTTCCCAACTTCCAATTATTTCTAGTAAAGTTTGTGTTGCTTTAAACTTTTTGTACTGCTTACGTACAGGGGTTGGACAGAATAATGGAAACACTCGCATTTCGGTGCTGTATTTTCTGATATCATTACTTTATTAAATTAATATGTAACTGCATATACGGGGCTCCAATAAACCTTAGCCCCCCCGCCCATGGCCTAAACCATTAGATGTACAGTAAAACTAAAATACCTTACAAAAGAGAATTTAATCCTGCATTTAATGAGAAACAATTAAAACTTGGTGTTCCCGTCATTGGCTTCCAAGACAGCCTGAATTCGCTTTGGGTAGCTTGCCAAAGTGACGTGAATAGATCTTGATCGTTACGCAAATTTGCTAAAACAGTTTCAATGTGTTGCGTCATTGTATCCTTCGAAAATCGATTTGCTGCAGGTTCTTGAAACAAGAGACATTCAACCTTGTCCTTTATAACTGATCCAATGTGTTCACAGACGTTCAGGTCAGGAGAATTTCCTGGCCATTCTTCATTTCCAAAGAAATCGATCTCATGGCTCCGCAACAACTGTTGAGTGGCTAATGCCTTAAAGCAGGGGGCCTTATCGTGCAGAAGTGTGACCTGATCGACATCCATAACATTGTTTGGGTTTCTTAGAAAAGGAATGACATGCTGGATAGAATAATATCACGAAAATACTGTCCATCCCAACTCTGACCATTTGGCTTCAGAACCCACATGAGCTTCTTTGCAGTGAACAAAACAAACACACCAACACAGTCTGGACTTTTTAATAATTCGCGATAATGTTCATTGTCATCGATTTCATCTGGTGTTGTGGCCCACACTCGATCATTTTGGTAGTTAGGCCGACGTGTTATGTAAACAAAAAATTCATCGGAGACAGCTAAATGCATGAAATCATCCACATCCCAATCTTCAAGATAATGGGCAAACCACATTCTGTCATCGATGTTGAGTTTTTCTTGGCTTTGGAAGTTCATGCCAAGGCTTTAAACCTTGCCTATGACGGTACAGTCGAATGATCTCACCACTAACGATCTTTCCTCTCAACACTTCGATCTCTCTAGAAAGTTTAGCACAGCTGTTTTTCTGCTTACGTACCGCTTTCAATGATGTCCTTTGTTTCCTGAGAGAGTGGCAAATTTGGGCGCCCAGATTTGGTTGTATTCATTTCACATTCATCCAAAGTTTTATTCCAATTTCTTTTGACGAAGTCCTCACTTCTTCGCAACTTTTTGGCAACCCATGAACGTGTTATAAAAGTGGCTCCAGCATCACGAGCTTCCCGAAATGTTATTGCTCGTATGCGATCTATCACACGTTGCCTCTCTGAATCATCAATTAATTGAGAAGCCATTATATTATCACTTTATCAGCTAGAGTAATTTTAATACCTGCAATAAATAAAGAATTATATATATTTTTATAATCACTAAAAACTATTTCGATATAAGTAAACATGTAAGCTGCAAATGGGGGTGCTAAGGTTTTTTGGAACCCCTTAATATTGAGAACATCTATTTTAATATGTTCATATTGGTTTTTCATGTTCCTTTAAAATAAATAAAAATATAGAGCTTGGAAAAGATGTTACTGCCTGTGAAAGGGGCATGATAGTAGGAGCCCCTTTGGTTGGTGTTTCAGTAGTAAAAGTCACATAATTCCTCCTGTATCTCGAGAACAGTCCGAAATGTTATGAATAGTTTGAATACATGTAAAAATAATAAAAAAAAGAACATCAAATAAGGAATATAGTGAGTGTAAAGCAACACTGACAGAATACGACAGAAGAACCTCAGATGATAATTATGAGCTGTGAAGAATCAATCAAAGACTGTTGCATCAAAACTTTTTTGTTCAAAATTTAACAATAGTCCGCAAAGACCAGTGTCAGTCATAACTATGTTATGAGAACTGTAGTAAAACCTATTTTAACACCAACCAATACCAAAGTTCTAATGAATTTGGAGTTGGGGAGAATAATGGGAACAATTCTGCGCTTATGTGGTGTTTTTTTTAATTTCTTTCCATGTATCCATAACTATGGGACTGTTCCTCAAGGTGCAGAGGCAATCACGCGATTTTTAATATTGAGACACCAACCAAACGGGCTCCTACTATCATGTCCCTTTCACAGTCAAAAATTTTTCCAAGCGCCATATTTTGTTTATTCTACAAGAGCATGAAAAACCAATATAAACATATTAAAATAGAAGATGTTCTCAATATTATATGCAGTTACATATTAATTTAATAAAGTACATAATGCCATTAATGATACCAGAAAATATAGCATCGAAAATGCGAGTGTTTCCATTATTGTCCAACCCCTGTATATACTTCATAATAATTAGTGTATTATAAATAATGCGATATTGACTACGTGGCTTTCATTGATTTTCAGTTTGAAGTAATATTAAGTAAAAACCAGGTAAAAAGTTGTGTTAGTGGGCTAATTTTTATCTCTCAAATTGGGAAGAGTGTTACTTCTCCATTTTCACTGACGCAACAGAACTAATCAAAGAGAGGAAATAAATACGTCAATTGAGAAAATAATTTCATACGCAGTTGTGCGAAAAAGTACGTGAACCCGTCCTCCGCAATCGATTTGTATGGCTGTGACTAGAGAATATGTTTGTACATATGACAAGCTTTTTTTCCATTTCTGGCAACACTATCCTACCATTCGAAAATAGTTTATGTGGTCTCAGTGGTGGAAAGGAAGCCGCGCGAAAGTAAGGGAACCAGTTACTGTATGTACCGTCATAAATTTGTTGAACATAGGTGCTTTGTTTACATATTTCATTCCGTATAAGGTCGCATTCCTAGTATGAACATAGTGATAATATTTAACGTGATTGATCACCTTTGTATTTAGTTTGCATTTCAGGCATCATGGTGGCCAGAGGAGATTGAAACCAGTCCTTCAGATAAGCTTAGCGATGAAGACCATGAATTCTCTCGGTGCTGTTTCTTCACGCACGTTCAGGCAAAACTGCGACCGAAAGAGGAAGATCTTGATCACATAAATTAGCTTGGCCATCCAACGAGCATGATGGGTGCATAATCCTGGGCGCGTAATTCCGCAGGAGCTCCCAAAGCTATCGGTAGTCTTTCCTCGTGTGGTGTTCTTGGAAGGTCTTCGTGGTGCATTCAATGATTTCCTCTTTCCACTGAGAAACCCTTAAGCTGACTTCTTCGTCGTCTGCTGCTGGTTTCAGCTTCTCATTGTCGATGTAAGGCCAGTTTTGCTGGAATCGCTTGAATATAGCGATGCCTCGTCCTGTTGAGGGTCCGAAGAGGCTGACGATGACCTTCTCAACCATGATCTCCAGATGAGGATCGATCGCTGACTTTCGTTTTGTCCAAATCTTTTGCTAATTCCGGCGTCAGTGTGCTTGCAGATCGGGATCTATTTGGCAGCAGTGGAGTTGCGGCGTGTGTTACCTAATACTTAGGTGACATCTCATCTACCACCAAAGTAAGATGTAGTTATTTCTTTGATATCATACGAAAAAATTACACTTCTGATGGAGTAAATTAACTTTTAATTTTCCTTAACCCTTTTCAGGAACCTTCAGTTTACTTACGTTGTTGGAATCATGAGGGTCTACATGACCCCAAGCCTAAAATCTTACAAAATAGTGTTATAAAAAGTCTGTAATAAAACAATAACGTGAATGAAATATTGCATTTTATATTTAAAAACTTGTAACGAATAATATCATCTTTTCCAATGACTACTGATACAAAATACAAAGATAAAAAAAAATCATCCTAATGAGAGTGATTCTGGTAGTGGTAGTGATTCTAGCATTTTTATAATTTCATGATCATGAAGTATTTATTGTCTCGCTTGACCTCCTCATTTTATCAAAATTTATTAAATTAAGCTATGTGGGTGTGTATAAAATAAATCTCTGAAATAAAGTAAATTAAGGGAAAATAATTACATAAAAATGAAATATACATCAAATGACACGCGAGAACCATGGGGTTATTTTGACCTCAAATGGATAAAATGATATGTTGTACACCCCTCCTGAAGGAATAAAGTAAAAGCAATGAAATTTTGATATATCACAGAAAAAATGTCATGTAGGATTAAATTAAAAGGAAGTGGAGGTCGCCACACTGCCTGGTCAACCATCCAGTGAGGGTTAAAAATAATATTTAATTTACTCAAAATATAAGTAATATTTTCGTACGATATCAAAGAAATAACTACACCGTAATTTGGTGGCAGGAAATCCTTTTTAATTTTTATTGTGTATGTAGACAGGCTACTGTTGAAAACGTATCAGAAAGTTTAGTATTATACAAATTATTACCGTACGAGTAATTAATTGTCACCGACCTTTTACTTGGTTATATATTGTAATTAAGTAAAGTTTGAGCAACTTCTAAAAGCAGAAAATGAGATGATGATCAGTTTTATTTCTTTAATTGCAATTACACAAGTTTATCATAGAAAAATTCTAGGAATGCATTACATTCATTACATTCAGGGTGGTGGTGGGCAATTGCTATATACTGTACAAGAAATATGATAGCCATTTCGTAGTGCATTCATCGTATGATGATTTTAGAATAAAGATAGACAGGTTTATAGGTATTTAAATTTTCATATATTGCTATGCAATATGCTTTCAGGTGAAAAGTGGACGAGTTTACTTTTATAGGTATTGATTTAACGTTCGCTTCGCAAGAAGTTTGAGGATATAAAGTACATGGTATGGGAAGCGTACATTCCCTTTATTGCAGTTCACTATAAATTACATTTATTCCAGTTTATCACACAACGGTAATTTATTGTCGGGCATTAAATTTCGCACAGTGACGCTCCGAAAAGGATTATAATAGACTCAGATGATGAGATAAATGAGATAAATAATACAATACAAAAGTAAATTTATAATGGCATTTATTTCTCTTTGTTTTATCTTACCTGAAACCACTTCATGAGTTCATATATATAGGCCCGATATATACTCATATAATGTAAAAAGTACAATAACCGTACTGAAAGGTATAAGTTAAAAAATTATTTTTTAACTTATACCTTTAATAAGTACAGTTATTGTACTTATTCCTTATACTTTGTATTATTTATTTCATATATATATATATATATATATATATATATAGCGACAGAGACGTCTTCAAATACTTTCGCAATTTCCACTTTACAATGAACTCGCTGTTCCATCGACACAGCCGCGACCAAAATGACGTCACATAGCGAGACTGCCTCGAAGATTTTCCTTTTGTTCTGAGAAATAACATTCAAGATGAGCCTGGCTTTCGACTTCGTTATAAGGGACTTTCGGGCATGATGCCTCAATCGCATCTCGACTTCTCTCCTTTGAAGAACTCCAGTGACACGTTAGATCTTGTCATGTAAACCAACCATCATGTCATCTAACTTTATATAAAGACTTTCATTACCTCGCGCGTATTATAATATTGAAGTCATTAATCAAATGTACATTTATACATTTCATTTCAACTGAATTTGCGGTCAAACAACTGAAACTTTTATTTTGTCTCATTCATTATATCATTTATTTTGTTCAATAAAGGAAGAAAACTCACTCTATTAATTTCCTTAATTAATAACATTACTTGGTCTGCAAAAGATCAATGGTGACCCCAGCCTCAAGCAGTCATAATCAATAATCATTAATAACAACTTAACCATTAACTTAATAATCAACATAATTAACAATTATTATAGTGCCAACGAGGCCCTATAATATATATATATATATATATATATATATATATATATATATATATACACACACCTTTCACCTTTCAAAGGTTCCGTGCGATGATTCCTCATTTCATGAAGGTGAAGCTTGTCGCCCCTCCTCTCGAGTTGGCCTGGTGAAGTAGTGAGTTGGTTTCTTGTACTCTCCACCTCACATAGCCAGGTACGCCCTGCTCATCAGGGATTGTTCTGAGCCAGGCGTCTAATCTTCTTTTGAAGATGTCCAGTGCAACACCACTCGTGTTCCTGAGGTCTTTGGGCAGTTGATTAAACAGTTTTGGTCCTCTTACAACAAAACTATCTTCTTTCAGGGTTAAGGATGTTTCCTGTTTCGCCTTTAATTTGAGAACACGACACAGTCTTCCTTTTCTACTTTCCACCGTTGTTTGGGGAGTTGCAGGGTTCAGAGTAAGATTAGGGACTAGTTTCTTCATTATTTTTAAGTGTAAATGATGGTGTATCTCTCTTTTCCTTTCCAGTGAATATAGGTTTAGTTCGCGCAACCTTTCCCTGTAATTTAGTTCTTCACCCATTGATCTTGGCTGTAAAGCTTCTCTGAATCCCTTCTAAAGGTCTAATGTCTTCTTTTATATATGGGGATGTTAGAACCGAGCAGTATTCCAATTTGGGTATGATCAGTGTTTTCAGTAGAGGAATCATTATATTCTTATCCCTTTGTTTAAAGGTTCTCAGTATCTGCCCAGTTATTCTCTTTGCTCTGTTTACTGCTTTATTATTTTGTGTTTCAAATTTCGCATCATCAGTCATTACAACCACTAAATCTTTTGCTTTAGAATTTCTCTGAATTTCCTGTCCATTTGGGGTATAATATTCCGTGGATTTTAGGTCTTCTCTTTTTCCGTACCGTAACAGCTGAAATTTCTCAGTGTTAAACTTCATATTGTTGTCTTCCGTCCACTTGTTTAATAGATTCTGTTTATGTCGGTTTTTGGAGATCCTATATCTTCTGGGTTTCTTATTGTGTCATCGGCAAAGAATGTTACTGTGCTGTCTCTGGTAACGTCTTCATCTATGTCAGTTAGCATAACTATGAAGAGTAGTGGAGCTAATACTGTTCCTTGTGGTACTGAGCTGAGGACCTATGATTCTGATGAAGATACCCCTTGTACTGTAACGACTTCCCGCCGCTCACTGAGGAAATAATATATCTATTTCCCTACTTTTCCTGTTATTCCCATATAGTTCACGAGATACCAGCCGAGGCATGGAAGGCACTGGGAGATGAGGGGGTGGATCTGGTGTGGGATCTAATGCAGAAGTTGTTTGACCAGGAGGTGATTCCGGATGAGTGGCGGACCAGCATCATAGTGCCTATATTTAAAGAGAAGGGAGACGTACAAGATTGCACGAATTATAGAGGGATCAAGCTAATATCACATACAATGAAGATATGGGAGCGAATAGTGGAGAGTAGGTTGAGAGACGAAGCGGAAGTGTCAGTGGAACAGTTTGGATTTATGCCGGGAAGGAGAACGACAGATGCAGTTTTTGCATTGAAACAGTTGGCAGAGAGGTACAGAGAGGGGCAGAAGGCGTTGCACATGGTTTTTATTGACTTGGAGAAGGCATATGATAGGATACCACGGCAGGAAGTTTGGAGATGCTTAAGGGAAAAGATGGTACCAGAGAAGTATGTTAAACTGATCAAGGGAATGTACAGGGGAGTAACAACTAAGGTGAGGAGTAGTGTGGGTGTGTCAGAGAGCTTTGGGGTGGAAGTTGGTCTGCACCAAGGATCAGCTTTGAGCCCCTTCCTTTTCAATGTGGTATTCGATGTGTTGACGGACAGGATTAGAGGGGAGGCGCCGTGGTGCATGATGTATGCAGACGATGTTGTGTTGAGTGGGGAGACGAAAGAGGAGGTGGAGCAGCAGTTGGAAAATTGGAGAGAGGCGTTGGAAAGTAGGGGGATGAGAATTAGCCGAAAGAAGACCGAATATATGAGATGTGATGTGCAGCAGGACCGAGGAGGGGAAGTGACATTGAGTGGAGAGCGTGTTAAGACGGTGGAGTATTTTAAATACTTGGGGTCAACAGTGGATGCAGAGGGGGGAGCAGAGAGAGAGATAAACTGTAGAATACAGTCGGGGTGGAAGAACTGGAGAGACGTATCAGGGGTGCTCTGTGATAAGAGGGTCCCAGTGAAACTGAAGGGAAAGGTATTCAAAACAGTGGTGAGGCCGGCAATGTTGTATGGAATGGAGACTGTGCCAATGAAGAAGAGCAATGAAAGAAAAATCGATGTGGCTGAAATGAAGATGTTGAGATGGATGTGTGGAGTGACGAGGAGGGATAGGGTCAGAAATGAGCATATAAGGGGAACAGTGAAGGTGGCGGAAGCATCTAAGAAGGTGCAGGAGGCCAGGCTGAGGTGGTATGGACACGTCAGGAGAAGAGAGGAGGAGTATGTGTGGCGTAGAGTGCTGGAGATGGAGTTGCCGGGACGGAGAAGAAGAGGAAGACCGAAGACGAGATGGAGGGACTGTGTGGTGGCGGACATCAGGGAGAAGGACTTGGAGGAGGACGCGGTATACGACAGAGGAGAGTGGAGAAGACGAATCAAAAACAGCGACCCATGTAAAGATGGGATAATAAGCTGCGGAAGAAGAAGAAGAAGAAGTTCAGTTTATGTATTATGATTCCATGGTTGCACTTGTCGAACACTTTGGCGAAGTCTGTGTATATTAGGGCGGAGTGAAAAACTCATTTTTCGAATTTTCAAATTGGCTAGTGTGGAAAATGTGTGGAGTAGTGAGGAAATAAGCTGGTATAAATTTAAAATCATAACATTAATATCTTCAGGTGCCACAATGACCTTCAATATTGAAAAAAATTGAAAAAAGCAGATTTTAACCAATAATTACAGAAGAGTCCACGATGCACAATAGACAAGAATTTATTCACACTTGTATAAAAATAGCTCAGTCAACCTTTAAAAAAAGTTTCTATTCTCTAAAAACAGTTTTCTATAGTCAGCTCACTCAGCTGTCACGTGAGTACCTCGGTTCAGTGTAGCTGTCGCTCTCGTAGCAGGTGGGTGTTCTGTTGTTGGCGTTACTCAGATAGTCTAAACTATATTTCTTATATATTTTGCATTTCTGTATTGTGTTGCCCTAAGTTTGCCATGTACTATTAACTGAAATTAACGTATAATTGATATTAGCTCTTTCTTTTTCAGATTTGTATACTTTCAAAATGTCTCGAGTTTGTGCAAAATCAACCAGGGCCTCAACTGAGTGCCCCATGTTTGGTATGGGGGAAGATTTGTGGCACAGGAATCTTCCTACATACGAAGGAGTTTTTAAATATTACTTGTTTGTAAGAAACGATTTGAAACAGAATACTAATAAAGATCCTTCAATATCTCAAATATTAGAACAAGTTGTTGATAAATTGAAAACAATTTGGGAAAGTGCTTCCGTCCCAATTCTGTCAGACAGGCTAATTGAAACAATGTTCAGAAGCTACCGCGAAAAGTATCGTGTCATTATGAAGCCATACCAAAGCAGAAAAAATTCTGAAGCTTACAAAGCAAAGATTGATATTGTAGTGAATACTCTTATTTTAGTTTCAAGATAAATGTTAATTTTACCCTCTTGAATTTCGGAATAGTATAAATTCATTTTAAATTAGTTACCCCATTATAATTCAATTGTGAACCACATTAATACTAATTTTATGTATACTATATTATTTTATTGTATGTAAACATAATTAATTATATATCACAATTGTCAGTTAATTATTTATATTCAAATATTTATTTTAATCTAATACCATGTCCATTTTACAAATAAACAATAGACAAGGGTTATATTTTCCACCTTTGGTACTGTCGCAGTTTCGCCTAACGGACTCAATACGGCTAGTGAGATAATCACTGGTTGGCACTTAACTAGCGGCAGTGCTTATGGCTACATCATCCAGGTTAACCTATACCGGATAGATGCGCTACGGTCCCAAGCCGTAGCTTGCCTAGGCCGACGACGACGACGTAAACCAACAATTGGTGACCCCGGAGCTGGATTACCCCTTTTACCCGAACGACTAGGATTAGACTGTAACGTCGTTCGTGCCCATCACCCCCTTCACCCGAACGACTAGGACTAGACTGTAACGTCGTTCGTGCCCATCACCCCCTTCACCCGAGCGACTAGGATCAGACTGTAATGTCGCTCGTGCCCTCTGCCCCTCACCCCTGCCCGTGCGCTCTGTGCCTGCGCTCGTCTCAACCTCCACTCCTTCGTTGGGAACTTGTCGTCTTGCTTGTACGTCAGCAAGCATAGGAGAAGATGCCTGACGACGCTGGTGCCATCTCCCACTTGAGCGTAAAGCTCCCCGTCTTCTGGCCGGGTGATCCATTTATTTGGTTCCACCAAGTGGAATCACAATTCAACTTGGGAAGGATCACCGCTAGCAGGACGAAATACGATCATGTTTTGTCCTCTCTACCAGCGAGCATCATCTCTGAAGTCCGTGACGTCATCGTGTCTACTTCCACGAGTGAGGACCCATACAACGATCTGAAGTCTGCCATCCTGTGCCGCACCACTGTCTCCGAGCGTGAGAAACTACATCAGTTAATCTCAAAAGAAGAACTTGGAGACCGTAAGCCCACTCAAATGCTGAGGGCTATGCAGTGCGCTCTAGGCGAACGCGCACAAACCTTCGATAAGGACATCTTTAGACAGTTGTTCTTGCAGAAACTTCCTCCATCAGCTCAGCGTGTCTTGGCCACTATGGATCCTGCTACTCCAGTTGATAAACTAGCAGAAACTGCCGACAAAGTAGTGGAGATTGACACAGCTCCGGTCAACAACGTGAACACACAATCGGAACTGGAGTTGAAAGTGGAAAAGTTAAGTCAACAACTCAACCACGTTTGTTCTCTGCTACAAAATCAACGGCAAAGAAGCCATTCTCGGTCAAGATTTACGAAGAGGCATCGTTCGAGTTCCGGGAAGATCTGCTTCTACCACTCGAAATTTGGAAAGAAGGCTAGGAAGTGCATCTCCCCTTGCAATTTTTCGTCGGAAAACCCCAGCAGCGAGTCCTAATGGCGTCTAGTACTCGCACTGCCAACCTGTTATTCATAAAGGACAGGAACTCTGGTGTCAATTTCTTGGTCGATACCGGAGCGTCAGTCAGTGTATTCCCTCAAAAATCTGGTCATACGCACTCGGAATCTCCGCCTCTATACGCTGCTAACGGTTCACGCATACCCACGTACGGTACTCAGTCGCGTGAACTAAACTTGGGCCTTCACCGATCCTTCAAGTGGATTTTCATCTGTGCTCAAGTGCAGCATCCCATAATCGGCGCTGACTTCCTCCAGCATTTCAAACTCCTGGTGGATCTTGACAAGCGACGCTTATGCGACCAGGCCACACTGCTTTCTGTTCTTGCCAAACAGGTTGCCCTTCCGGACGCCTCGAACTCTGCACTTTCCCTCGTTCCCCCTAATTCCATGTACCAGTGCCTTTTCCAACGATATCCAGGAATTCTTCAACCTATGCAGATGGGTGATACCATTAAGCACACCATTACCCATCACATTACAACAAAAGGTCCCCCTGTGTTTGCAAAACCCAGACGTCTTGCCCCGGACAAACTGAAAGCTGCCAAATCGGAATTCCAGCTTATGATAGATCTTGGGATAATAAGACCTTCCAAAAGCAGTTGGTCCTCTCCCCTACACCTGGTCCAGAAGAAGTCAGGAGACTGGAGACCATGTGGGGATTACCGGTTTTTAAATTCGACAACCATCCCGGACCGATATCCGGTACCAAATGTCCAAGACTTTACTTCTCTTCTCCACGGCAAATCTATCTTCAGTAAAATAGATCTCGTTAAGGCTTTCCACCACATTCCCGTAGAGCCTTCGGATATTCCCAAGACTGCAGTTTGTACACCATTTGGGTTATTCGAATTTGTGAAGATGCCGTTCGGGCTACGGAATGCTGCGCAAACCTTTCAGAGGTTTATAGATGAGGTCACCAGAGGCTTAGACTTTGTTTATGCCTACATCGATGATTTGCTTGTGGCCAGCTCAACGGAAGAGGAACATAAGGAACATCTTTCACTCCTCTTTCAACGCTTAGAACAATACGGTGTTACTATTAATGCATCTAAGTGTGTGTTTGCAGAGCCAACCTTCGAATTTCTTGGTCACACGATTTCGCAGCACGGAATTACCCCCCTTCAGGACAAGTGTGAAGTGATAAAAAATTACCCTATGCCAAATAATCAGCGTGAGTTACGTCGGTTTCTAGGTTTGGTAAATTATTACCACAAGTTCATTAAAAACTGTGCTAGTGTTCTTGCTCCTCTACACGCTATGATCACACACAAACGCAAGGTAACGAAATTGGTATGGTGTAGCGATAGTTTACTGGCGTTCGACAATGCCAAAAATGCTATCAATAGTGCATTGTCTCTGTCATTTCCTATCAGTAATGCCCCCCTAACTCTGACGGTCGATGCATCAGATGTTGCGATCGGTGGGGTGTTGGAACAAACCATTAACGGTCAACAAGCACCCATCGCGTTTTACTCGAAAAAGCTGCAGCCAGCCCAAACGCGTTATAGTGCTTTCGGACGTGAACTTCTTGCTATTTACTTAAACGTGAAGCATTTTCAACATTTCCTTGAAGGCCGAGAGTTTTGTGTTTTTACCGACCACAAACCTTTGGTCACTGTCTTCAATAAAAACAGCTGTAACCACTCTCCCAGAGTCATCAGGCAACTCGATTATATCTCGCAATTTACCACAGATATCCGCCACATCAAAGGTGTCTTGAACACTCCAGCGGTTGCACTTTCAAGAATAGAGATTACTTCTGTTACCCTCAGCTCTACACTGTGGAATGCTATTGCACAGGATCAAGATAAGGATACGGAACTACAAGACCTGCTCAGAGAAGACTCCACTCACTCACTTTCCCTCAAGAAAATGAGTATGCCAGGATTGTCTGTGCCCCTCTATTGCGACGTATCAACAGCTGCTATTCGCCCTTATGTCCCTCCATGTCACAGACAAGCAGTCTTCACGGATCTTCATAAGCCCTCCCATCCTGGTATCCGTGCTTCGCAACACCTGGTTACCTCTCGCTTTGTTTGGCCCTCGATGCGGAAGGATGTCAAACATTGGACCAAAACGTGCCTTGCCTGCCAGCGTGCCAAAGTCCAAAGGCACACCAGGTCCCCCTTTGACGCATTCCCGCCCCCATCCCAGCGATTTGAGGTAATTCATGTAGACATTGTTGGCCCTCTTCCAGTGATTCAAGGCCAACGTTATCTGCTCACCTGTCTCGACCGCTTTTCCAGATGGCCTGAAGCCATCCCACTTCCTGATATCCAAGCGGACACTGTTGCAAGAGCCTTTCTTCATGGATGGGTATCAAGATTTGGATTGCCGACAAAAGTCATCACTGACCAAGGTCGCCAATTTGAGTCTTCGCTTTGGAAGAAGTTTACCAGCTTGTTGGGTACAGTACATGCGCATACCTGTGCGTATCATCCGCAAGCTAACGGCCTCGTCGAACGCTTCCATCGCCAGCTGAAGTCATCCCTTATGTGTCACGAAGACTCCCATTGGATGGATAAGCTTCCACTCGTGTTGCTTGGTATTCGCTCTGCATTTAAGAGTGATCTGAAGACTACAGCGGCTGAACTAGTCTATGGAACAACACTGCGGCTACCAGGTGGCTACTTCACTGCAGGGGATAAGTCATGTGATCCTACGGAATTCGCTCAAACACTTTCCTCTCACATGCAGTCCCTTCAGCCTGTTCCCCCTCGATTGACTAGCCAACAGAACATCTTTGTTTCCCCAGCCCTCCAGTCTTGCACCCACGTTTTCGTTCGTGTACCTCTCCCAAAACGGCCTCTCCAATGTCCATATGACGGGCCCTATGAAGTTCTCCGACGTACGCGCAAATCATTTCTCATCCAGCGCGGTTCCAAGGTCGACAAGGTTTCTATCGATCGTCTTAAGCCTGCGTTTTTGGAATCAACCTTAAGTGAGGTACATGTAGCTACCAAAAAGGTCCAGCGGAAATCTGTGTCGTTCGGAACTCTTTGAACTTCCTCTCTGGTGGGGGAGTGTGTAGTGAATACTCTTATTTTAGTTTCAAGATAAATGTTAATTTTACCGTCTTGAATTTCGGAATAGTATAAATTCATTTTAAATTAGTTACCCCATTATAATTCAATTGTGAACCACATTAATACTAATTTTATGTATACTATATTATTTTATTGTATGTAAACATAATTAATTATATATCACAATTGTCAGTTAATTATTTATATTCAAATATTTATTTTAATCTAATACCATGTCCATTTTACAAATAAACAATAGAAAACCAAGGGTTATATTTTCCACCTTTGGTACTGTCGCAGTTTCGCCTAACGGACTCAATACGGCTAGTGAGATAATCACTGGTTGGCACTTAACTAGCGGCAGTGCTTATGGCTACATCATCCAGGTTAACCTATACCGGATAGATGCGCTACGGTCCCAAGCCGTAGCTTGCCTAGGCCGACGACGACGACGTAAACCAACAATATGTTCAAAAAAGAAGCACACACGAAACTTTTTGACATTGCAGCGTGCAAGTGCAAAGTACTAACACAATGTTCTTGTCCCAAAGAAAAAACGGTTCCAAAGGAAGAAGTGACGTTCCTCTTAGATCAAAGGAGTGAAAGAAAACTGTTTATTGATAGAGTAGATATTACACTCTCAAAGAAAAAAGCATCTACGTTGCTAAGAAAGCAAAAAGAAGCTGTGAGGCTCACCAAAGAATCTTCACAGGAGAAATTGCAGGATACAAATGTTGAATTATCATCATCGACATCAAATAGTGAAAGTGAATCTGGCGAAATATCAGACGATACATTTCCAGAGCCAGTTAGCTCGAAGAGAAAGCTCGAACAACCTGAAGAACAATTATTCAAGAAAAGGAAAACTACAAATCTACCTTCAGTGGCTACTGCTTGTGACAGGACTGCAGTTTCAGATCGAGCTGCAGCATTCATTGTTAGTGCAGTATTGCAAGATATTGGAGAAGTTTCTATTGACAATACATCTGAAGTAGTGGATAGGAGTAAAATCAGAAGAGAAAGACAAAAGAAGAGATCAGAAATTATGAAAGATCAAAATCAGGTCCCAATCAGAGGAATCTATTTTGATGGTCGAAAAGATTCTACACTCTTCCAAGAAAAAAAAGAGTCCAAAGTATATCAGAAGAAGGTAACAGAAGAACATATCACTTTAGTGAGAGAACCTGGTTCAGATTATTTGGGCCATTATTCTGTGAATTCTGGATCAGCTGAAGAAATATGTAAAGGAATGTTTGAGTATATTGGAAATAATGACATGAACCTGGAAAACCTTGTTGCCATTGGATGCGATGGTGCAGCAGTCAACACTGGAGAAAAGGGAGGCGTTATAAGGCTTATAGAATTGAAGCTGAAGAAGCCAGTTCAACATTTAGTGTGCCAGCTCCATGCCAATGAATTGCCATTACGCCATTTAGTTGCAAAGCTGGATGGAAAAACATCTGGCCCCCGCGGATTCACCGGTCCTATTGGCAGGGAATTAGAGAACTGTGAGAGTCTTCCTATTGTCGAGTTTGAAAGGATTGATGCTGAGGAACCAACTGTAGACTGTGAAGATCTTAGCACCGACCAAAAATATCTAATTGATATTCATCAGGCCATAACAAAGGGATATTGCTCTCCAGATCTTGCTCATCGTAGTCCAGGCAAAATGGCACATTCACGATGGCTGACTACAGCAAATCGTTTGCTTCGTCTATACGTTTAAACTGTAAGTCCATCTGAGAACCTCATGAACATTGCTTCTTTTATAATGAAGGTCTACATCCCAATGTGGTTTTCTATTAAGCAAAGTACGTCTTTTGTCAATGGCTCAAAACATTTTTCAAAACTATTGAACTAACAAGAACACTGAATGACGAAGTAAAGGATATTGTAAACCCTGTCATACAAAGAAATGCATTTTTTGCAAATCCAGAAAATATTCTAGCATCAATGATTCATGATGACCGCAGAGCCATAAGAGAATTAGCGTGGAGGCGAATAAAGAAAGCAAGGCAAACAAACAAGGAAAAAGTTGTGAGGCGTTTCACAGTACCTGTTATTCAATTTGAAGCTACTGATTATACTGATTTAATTAATTGGCAAAAATGCATTGTCACTGAACCACCTGTGACAAGACACCTGACAGAAAATGAGATTGAAGAATTCATAGAAAACAAGAGTACCCCTCCATTCGAGAAATTCCCTTGTCATACACAAGTAGTAGAAAGAATGGTAAAATTAGTGACTGAAGCATCATCAAAAGTATTTGGATTGAACGCGCGAGATGGCTTCATAAGATCAACACGTCAGTCACGTAAAAAAATGCCATCATTCGAAAGTAAAGCTGAATATAAAGTTTAAATAAAACGTTAATAGAAAAAAACATGCGCAAGGATGGGTGGTTGGGAGGGCATGGGTGGAGCTCGACACGCAGCCACCTCCTCGTGGTGAGTTCTGGATTATTTAGATCATTAATCAAAAGAACATTGATCTAAATAAACTAAGAGCTGCGTAATTCAGTAACTATTTTGGTAATTGGAACACTTAATATATAATAATAACAAGTAAGTTTCAGTTATTGTATGTACTAATGCAGAATATAAGAAAATCATTATATTTCACTTTTTTCGACGGCTTTGTGGCACCTGAAGATATAATTTCGCAGGACTACTATTTATGCACAGTCATTATCTATAGCACCCAATATTGTCCGCTCTAACCATATTTGAATTTCGAAAAAACGTTTAAAAACCTCATTTTCGATCCGCCTACTGTAGCATCCTACGCAACAAGACACTCGAAGTCAATGGACCTGGAATGCAAAAGTCGGGACTTGTTAGTTTTTGCAGCAGCATCTTGGTGTCGTGTCGAATCGGCGTCATTTTGAAGGTTGAAGCACTTGACGACATTGGGCATCATCCTTTTTTGGGTTGACTCCTTTTGAAGTAAATCTTGCCAACTTCCCAATGGAAAAAGGAAGGATTGCAGGTCAAGGAACTTCCGCAAAACATAGGACATTCTGAACCCGAATTGATTAATTATTCAACGTGCTCTTCACGATGAACTCAAAGTTGCCCGCTGCAGGTGGTTTACAGGAACACAATTTTGATCAAATTTGCCAAGTTTCGCCATCTGATATATATATATATATATAATATATATATATATACACACACACACACACAGTATATATAATATATATATATAAATATATATATACACACACAACACAGTATATATATATATATATATATATATATACACACACACGAGTATATATAACCTTGGTTTTGTTTTCGCCCGAATTGTTCATTCTGACAAAGGTCACACTTATTTCTCCACCTTGTACGTACAGCTTAACGTGGAGTCCGAACCACGACCCACCACGGGTGGTCAGAAATTGCAAAGTCCTCGCCCAGACTGGATCTCATGAGCTCCCGGTAAGCAGCCCAGCGACTTGACCACTAGGCTACCCAGGGTACCCACTTATCTACCACCCAATTTTTATTGTATGGAAGGATAAACAGTTGGGTTTGCTGCGCGTCGACTGCCGTCACCCTGTATCGAATTCCTGGCCGGTGGATTCGTAGTCAGCGATGCTAACCACTACACCACGAAGGTTATATCTACAGTATATGGTGTATATATATTATAATATTTTAAAATAACAAATGATCTGATCGATTAGTACGTTGGCTACTAGTTACACAGTTCAAACTTTAATTATGAGTTTGCACCTAATGAATTATTTTCTATATTCCTAAACTAATACATAGATATACACAGATATATAACTTAATTGCATTCTTAACAAAGTATGTGGTGGCAGTAATATAACAGAAATAAAGTTAAGTTGCCAGACTAGATGAATTTTCTTTGCTGCCATCCTTGGCTGAAGGTCATAAGAGTTAAAAATAAATGGTAGTGTTAAGTAAAGAATTAACTGTAATGTTTCGCGATGGGCTGATTAGAGGCGGGCTCGTGTATTCATTGTTATAAGACCGCTTGTGACTTTAAATGTTTGATGTCACTAGAAACCACTCCATTTCAAAAAGATATTAGACTATGCTATCTCCAGTATCTTAATTGCTTGATCAGTAAGAATAAAAACTTTACTATTACTTCAGGCTGTGAATAAACCTCAAAAAGTTGCATGCTAAAATAGTTGTAATCCAGATCCAGATCGCGTAAACCAAGCCCAACGTAATAAGGGCGGAGCCTAAATGAATATTTTGGCTTTTGTAAGGCTAAGTTAGGCCTGATTTCGCAAAAAAGTTATTTGGCGGCTTAAGTTAAATCGTCGGTAGTCCGAAGTCTAAGGTTGTTACCCATTCGGTTTTCACCCGGACAGTCTGGATTTGGAGGATTTTGTTCGGAGTCTGGTTAGACCGCTAACCCTGGTCGATTTGGTCTGAGAATTAGATTTTCATGAAATAGTGAGCATATGCTGAAATAGAAGCGCAGAATTTCTCCAGATTTTTAAGCCTTTTATAAACGGACATACATTTGGCTAAGGTTAGCTAGTTATCTACGAATTAGAGCACTGGACAAGCAGGGCCGGGTTCGACTTTCATATTTTTATCCCCTTCAGGCTGTGCCGGGCTAAAATTAACAGGTTTGTTTATAAATGGAACAAGTGCTCTATAGGTTTTTAATGATTATCAAATTTCTGTAGCATTAATTCTGTAGATTTTAGTTTATTGTCTGATAAAATATAAATACTTAATTTTAAAGTTTTACAGCTAGTAGAGCATATATATATATATATGTAGTAATAATGTAATGATGAAGATTGTTTAGCCTCTTTTCCAAACTCTAATGTTATATGACAGAGGGGACCAACAGCTTTACGGGGAATTTGAACCACTCGTTGCTACATAATCTGGACGCAGTAGACAGTTTCCCATACAACTACTCCCCAGATCTAATGTCGCTTAACTTCTTACGACATTGGCCATGACTGCCTATAGTACCATTTTGGCATTGGGTGTCCAAAAATGGCTTTAACAAAAGGTGGCAACCCTACCTAAGTCTGATGACGCAAGCAAGAGATGACCAAAGTTATGCTTTTTGATTGTTCTGAATTTGCTTTTAAAGCCGCATGATTAGAAAAAAAAAACTTTTTTTTTTTTTGATCGAATAAATATTGCAATAATTTTAACTTAATACAGACAAAACTTTTAGAAAATTTACTAATTTACTTTTCGAAAAATTAGCCCTACAGCAAAGTAAATAAATAAAGGACGTAAAAATCTTTTTTCGATATGACTAATTTACACTTGACAGTTGACCAACATAACGAACCAAACATTTCAATGAAAGTATTTGCCAAGTTGTGACATATTAAGTGAATACTTTCCAATGAAATAAAAGGAATTTGTGGTTTTAATATTTCGTAACTTTTCTTTTTTTCAGAAATTTCGCAGTCATTTATGATAATTTGATCCATAACTGAAATGAAATAATGTTATAAGGAATGACAAAGTTTTGGCTCTCGAGTTTGACAGTAAATTTCATGAATTTTATATGGGAATCAATCTTGCTCTTTGATCTTGCCATATGTAAAAAGAGTTTCAGATTTCTCTCAAATCGATTTATTGATGTGTGTGTGTGTGTGTGTGTGTGTGTGTGTAACGACAGAGAACGAAAGAAAGAAGAAACAGAGAGAGAGAGAGAGAGAGAGAGAGAGAGAGAAATGTAATAACAGTAACTTCTGAAGTTAGAATTTCCCAACTTCCAATTATTTCTAGTAAAGTTTGTGTTGCTTTAAACTTTTTGTACTGCTTACGTACAGGGGTTGGACAGAATAATGGAAACACTCGCATTTTCGGTGCTGTATTTTCTGATATCATTACTTTATTAAATTAATATGTAACTGCATATACGGGGCTCCAATAAACCTTAGCCCCCCCGCCCATGGCCTAAACCATTAGATGTACAGTAAAACTAAAAATACCTTACAAAAGAGAATTTAATCCTGCATTATAATGAGAAACAATTAAAACTTGGTGTTCCCGTCATTGGCTTCCAAGACAGCCTGAATTCGCTTTGGGTAGCTTGCCAAAAGTGACGTGAATAGATCTTGATCGTTACGCAAATTTGCTAAACAGTTTCAATGTGTTGCGTCATTGTATCCTTCGAAAATCGATTGCTGCAGGTTCTTGAAACAAGAGACATTCAACCTTGTCCTTTATAACTGATCCAATGTGTTCACAGACGTTCAGGTCAGGAGAATTTCCTGGCCATTCTTCATTTC